>JAHWFP010220636.1:12525-48326 GCA_023313725.1 Lithobius niger | reverse complement strand
GGGACCGAGAAAAAAGACTTAACCCTTTGTTGCAGATGCTAAACTAGAAGCATTTTTTTAGTGTTACTCAGGTCAGTCGTGGGATTCAAACCGGCACTCACTTTCATTGGAGATTGGGACACTGACCAGTGGGTTAGCTCGGGGTCCCGGGGACCCATCACAAAGCTGCAAAACAAAGAGTTACAATTCTCTAACCTCACCAAGCTGTACATCTTCTTTTCATGCAACAACTGACTGAGGCTGATAACCGGTGGCAGTGTTGCAGCCCTGGCCCAGCGAATCATATCTTGTCGACCCCTTGCTGACTTGAAGCTTGGAGTCCAAGAAGAAACTTGTTTCCACTAGCAGAGAGATCCACAATTCCTCTAGCTGACTGCTCACCTGTATCCTCCGTGACAGCGGAAGGCATACGATTTTTTCCCTTGATATTGGAGGACAAAATGACAGACCTGTGGAATTTTTTCTGATGCTAGCACATGGTGGAATAACTGGGACTAATGTGCAAGCCACATGCAGTCTAAGCTGAATCGTTACCACCATTAGGAGGCACTGAACTGTTTTCCAACAACACAATTTTAACCCAACTGGTATTTAAAACATCGGAATTCTGTGTGAACTACACATTACCCTTAAAATTATCTAAAACAAAGGACAAAGATATAGGACGGGTAACATGACGACGGATAAAAATTAGAGGCATGAAACCAAGATCAATCTTTCTAAAGGCTGATAAACTTTCTTCAAGCAGAGACTCTAGGAATTCAGGCGTAGCATTATTGAGCATCAATCTCAGGGAAGGGTCCTATACTCGAGTCGCAGAAAACCATTACAAGCCAAGCAGTATCACGTCAACAATTCGTAACTGTTGCTGTAAATAAAGGCAGATACGGTTGCAGTAAATTTGAGAAGCAGCGTGAATTTGTTCAGGAATCACCACAGCCGGAAGTGCTTGCATATATTCTTCTGCTGAAACCTTAGGCAACGCAGAAACACAGAGTCCATTTCATCTTGTCAGCAGTTGTATTAGACCCAGGAAAAATATATATTCTTTTGGTCTCTATGCCTCTGAAATTACACTAGGTTGATTATTGGTGGTATCACCAAAACTATTTAAAACTACTGAACTTTGTGTAAAAAAAAATTGGAACAGTCGAGGATGTCTCAAGGTAACATTTGCTGCCGTAAAATTACAATTGGAACTTAGGGGTTGGACTAAATACTACTAAATCTAGTAATCCTTGATCCCAGTTTTTCTGCGTACTTCGGTCAACTTAATTACAAAAACTTCTGCCATCCCTTCTTTCCATGCTGAAATGACTGCAGTTGTACCAGTGAGGAAAGGAGTGCAACCATCTCCTGGAGTGTGATACTAGGAATACCTCTGAATATATACTTTATTCATGTACCTTTTTTTTTTTAAATTTATTCAAACTATTTCTGCCTCCAAAATCTTGGAGTCATAAGACATTGAGAACTGTCGTGTTAATAATGTTTTATTCTTTGCCTAAATCCATGTAGTTTATGGTCCCTTATGGTTCAATGGACATCTCTCCTATAACCGTACAGCGATTTGTGTATTAATTTAACGCGTTCCAAAGTTTTGTAAAACAAATCTGAACTTTAACCCGTTGACTAACACTGTATAGATAAATGAAAGAAACTAAATACAAATTTAAAAATCGATCTTTGTGAGAGTTTACTGGGAACGCGAGCAAAGCGATCAAAGCAAAGCACAGTTGTCAAAACCTTCGACTGTGAACCAAGAAGAAGCGCGATCGAATATCGCTACTGAAATGTAAACTTTACGAGAGGTAGTTTGGGTACATAGCTGGGAGTCTAGAGATTAACAGAAGAAAAAGATGACTTTATTTGTAAAGCAATACAACAATGCATAAATATTTCAGGTTCATTTTAACAATTTGGCAAAGCATTAGGTTCATCATAAAAATGTATTAGAATATGTACGTATTGAAAGGTATTCACCATATATTTGTAAAGGATTCGTGTTAAAAATTCATGCGAGTTACTTAAAAAAAAACTCCATCGGTACATAAGTTAATCTAAGTAAAGTTATCATGCATTTACTGAATATCAATGATCATACATTTACTCCCATTTACCCTCACACTCCTCAATATAGGATTACATGTTACCTACCCCAATTTTGTGAATTTTGCAGGAAGCAGCTTAATTTCAGTGTCATGCATATTTAACAGTTTCGTGCATGGAGCTACACAAAGTTTCATGGAACTCATGTTACATTTTTTTTTTCAGGTACCTATAATACAGATCACGCACTGGTAAAGAAATGAAAAATAGGCATGTACTTAGAACATGCTGGTTTGGTGTTGGCTATGTCTTTTTTTTTTTCTCAAAAATACATAAATTTCCACAAAAACGTACGCGATATAGAGCTAAATCATGCAAGGTTAACGTCATGCAATAATTCTGATGAAGTGGTCCGTCGTGCATCTACCTTGGCATTCGAATAAGGTTGAAGAAGTCATCTTATTCCCCTCTTTAAGTGTGGTCAACGCTGCTTCATGCAAACACGAGTGCTAATTTTTTGTACCAATTTATTAGGGTAAAACACACACAAGGGTGTTTTTAACGTGAGTAATCCCAGAAAATAGTTGTGCCAGTCATTCCACAATTGGCTACATGGGGTCGCGACCCGGAACGGGGGATGAATTACGCAGTAATTATCGTGGACACTTTGTCGAGCACTCCGGGCTGTCCTTTATGGAGCTCCTAGCTGTATACTAACAATTTAAGAGCGCAGATAGTAAGTCGCCTGCAAACACTCCCAGTGTAGGCCTTAACACAAAATAAGCCTTCTGCTACGTGGCTAAACCTGTGTGTTACTCTGAATTCAAATCAGAACTAACAATCGTGAATCGACTAGCCCAGATAAAAAAAAATACATGATAATTAATTTAATAACAGTGACGGTGAAAGGCAACCATCAATATGTTCCAACAACGGAGAAAATAAATTGGTGGGTGCATGTGAAGGGAAAGCTAATTATATCGTATTCAAGCGTATAATTGCGCTTCTTTGTGAACGTAATTGGTTTCAACGTTCTGGAAAATCGATTAGCGAGAAAAAAATATTTTTTAATTCGTTCATGAGTCCGTTACTGACAGAACACGTGAGTAACGTTCAGTGGACATAATGACTAGCACATCATGATGTTAAAATGAATGATTTAATGTGAATGTCAGTTACATAGGGTATAAAATTATAATCTTAACCAAGCCAAACTGACTGGTGCGTTGCCATAATAATTACATATGAGAAAATTTGGAGCGGTACGGTGCCAACAGATACCAGACGAAAAAGACAGAAGTCTCGACGATAGGCAAGTCATAGCACGCGATACTAACGATTGCCTGGCTCTTCTTGAAGTGAGTAAACAGAAAAAGTTTGCTTCACAACTTGTTACTGGAGGCTGCCCTCCGCTCTAGAAACTTGCGATAAAACCTGAGCTAACAAGCCGCTGCCCACTGTCCAGTCGATGACATCCGGAATAACGTTATAGTTGGCCAGTAATACTTAAAACTCATTAGCCGCCAGTTGCATATTTAAAAGAGAGCACACGTTGGACTAACAGCAAGCACCCGTTATCTTCACCAGCTGTACTGTCACGAGGTAAAGCAGAAAATCTATCAGCAGCATAATCAACAGCTCCTATCACAGTCAAGACAAAATATTTTCAAGACCCCCACTCACGTCAGCAAAAAAAGGGAAACAAGGTAACCATGCACAGCTATGTGAACGATCTAACAATGTCAAGGTGTTGGACAAGTTACGTAATGAAACACATTTTTATGCGTTGTGTTCTTTGTACTGGAAAATACGAAATCAGTAAAAAAAATTAACTAAATAACAAAAACAAAAAAAGCATAAGCGTTCGTATCCCCACCCTCACAGCCAAGAAGGTGGACAAATAAACACGTATTAGAATTCACCCGAACGCAATGAACTATAATTTGAACTCCAATTCAAGGGAAAAGGACTGTTTTTACTCAGTGGTTATGTCAGAAAGTGAACGTAGTTTATGTGTGAAATGTTTAATGTTGGTGTGCGTGTGTGTGTGTGTGTGTGTCTGTGTCTGTGTGTCTGATGCTTAATGTAGCCTTTTACCCTACTCCGCTTGATGTTAAAGCAGCTTACGCGGCTATTAAAAAATACTCACGCAATATATCAGAACAACGACCCAGTCAGTCGTAAACCCAAGTCCAATCGTGGCGCCAAGTAGGCCTACACTTTGATCATCACTCAGATTTGGGAATATATGAAATCAAAGAAAAAAGGGACAGGCAGTTTAAAAAAGTGGGTTATTCGAGCAGAGTCGATTACAAATATTATCATGATCCCAATGACTTGATAAAGAGACTCAGACTTTTGTATAAATCTGATTTGGCCGACCGCGACAGACATATAGAAACAGGGGTTGCGCCACAGAGGGGCTGGGGGAAGCCTTGCCCCCCCGATCAGAGAGTAACCGAGATTGTCACTGGGGGACAGCCGGAAGACGAGCCTACATGACGGCATTAAATTCGTAAATATTTTTTTTTTGGGGGGGAAGCTCAAAATAGTTTGCTGTTTTGTTTGCCAGTAGTCCTATACTGGCGCTACCTCATCACTTCCATAATTAAGGAGCTGTCTTAGTTAATGCAGAAGCGTCAACTAAATAATTATGTACAAAACAAAACTCGGTAAGGATTCTAGCTAAGGTTTCGTCGTTTGAATTCGTGATACCAATGAATTGAGCGAATATCATGTACAGTATGTGGCTAAACTGACAATTGATTTGCTTCGTTAGATCAACATCATTTAACAGGTATCTTAGTTAAGAGACACATTTGGGATTCCAATGCCTTACCAGTTATCGCTAAAAGGAAAAGGCCAGATTTTAAAAGCCCAATGCACAGCGCAAATTTTGTGAACACGGCCTCCAAACTAACGGAGCAATAGCAGCCCAGTGGTCAGACTCCTGGCCTCAACCAAGAGGAGACCAACTCAGATTCAGCATCTAACCAATACAGAACTTACAAAAAATTCACTGTGATTACAAATGCCGTGTACCTTTGACTGCCAATTGTGTGTTCTTGCTACGCTTATAGCCGAAACGTCAGCTAAATTTTTAAAGAAAGAAACTTGTTAAGCTTTCCTGCCAAGTTTTCGTCGGTTGAAGTCTGATAAAATTTAACTCCATAAACACCTAGCAAAGAATCAAAATTGAAGACTTAAGGTGGCGGTTTGATTTGCTAGTAGCCCTTTTCCTCTTAGCCCATCACCACTGTGATATAAACTAATTCTAAGTTAATTCAGGAATGCCAGCTAAATTTTCCGCCATTTGAAAAGTATGCAGCATTACGTTAAAAACATAAATTATTCAGTGTTAGTTTACATTAATTTAGTAATATTTTTTTTATTTAAATTCATCAGTTAATTTAATTTGTAAATAAAATGTATAAAAAAACAGAATTTTGGTGACAATTAGGTTTTTACGACCTCCCATGCTAAAGAATGTTTACGAAAAACAACGAAATTTGCTTAACAATGTGGTGCAAACGTGTCTCGGGAAGCCGAAAATAGGACCTCAAATAGCGTAAAATGCTTAAGCTTCCCCGAATCCCGCTCGGGAAGCTTGCAGGCCTCCCCCAGACCCCTTGCTGGGCCCGCGATAAAGTAAAACAAATTTTGGCAAAAAGTGTTCATTCTCTTTGCCACCCCACCCCCCTCCGTCGGAGAATCCTTGCCTCCCCCCCATGTGGGGTTGCCTGGCGCCACTACTGCATAGAAACGAGATGGTTGAAATTTTATCAGAAATGCAACAAAGACAAATAACAGCTCGCGAAGAAACAGAGGCTTATCAAAATTTAGGATTAGGCTTAGTAAATTAAGAAACAGCTTAAGCTATACATTAAAACTCAACTAATGGAAATCATTTTGCAACACTTTTCAATTCTCCACACACTACATAATCTGCAATATTCACAACAGCCAGTTCTCTACGTTCGGTCCCTAAAAAAGGTCTCCGATTAAATTTCAGGATTATCCTCTGGCTCAGACTGGCCTCATCTGTCCATCTGCCAATGGCGGCCCCCTAGTATGTACAGAAAGTGGGCCCTCCCGGTCAATTGCCTGCATCAGGGACTGAACTGGTAAAGGGTCGTTATTTCCTTTGCACAACATTTTTGTTGCAATTTAAGTGAGTTTACACCCTGGTGATATTAAAGAAGGCTATCTAGCCAGTCTTACCCCATATAAACACAACCTTAGCAATACAGCTTGTGTTCACGTAGGCAGTACCAAAACAAAACAGATAAGCCAATTTGTGAGTGCAATTACTTTGTGCTCATTGCACTACACTTTAATTATGTTAAAGGGACACCCGGCCTGCCTTATAACATTCCACCTGCCTTATAACAGCCATGCGCTGATCACCATCCACGCATATACCAGCATCAAGGTCAACTGAGATAGTAGCTGTGTTCCTCACAGCAAAGAACGTAGCTACTGTCTCAGTTGGCATTGGGCATAATAGACGAACCAGCATGAACGCATTAATTGTGTCGTCACAAACTGGAATGATTTTCGTATTTTAACATCACAATTTTTAATTTTCTAGGCTAGTATCTTACAATTTTGCTTCGGCAATCTATTGGAATAATTAATTTTATTTTTTACCGCATTAGTTTTTTAGATTTTTGATCTCATGGTAATTATTAGCAAATTAGTATATGCGCACACAGAGATAAAACATCAGGGTTATTGTAAGTACGCTAAGGATCACATAAATGCGGGACGCAGTAAATATAGTTAACAATTATTATTCAACAGAAAATCTCCTAGACGACACATTTTAAAATGGATTTTTACCAAGGGATTGAGTAACAGTAAGGAAATATGACTTTTGGGGCCGTACTTGATGTGGGTGATCTAGAAAAATGACTCTGGGAGGAATTTCCTTTTAAACTACAAGTAAAATCGTAACCAGTAAATTTTGGCTTTATACAGTATGTCCCAAAAGTCACTACACAAATGGGAAACTCGTCACACACCGAATCACTACACAAACTGAGCAAATCACCTCATTCATGTTTGGTCATTGCAGTGTGGGAAAAATGTTACTTCAGCACTGCATACCAAGGATCATCAGTTAGTGGAAAAAAAATGCCACCAAAGCTAACTACTGACCAGCGTGTGGAGTCTGTGCTCCTCTACGGTGACAACCACAGGACCACACGTCAAGTCGTGGAAGAATTCCATCGTCGTCATCCAGCCATCCCTGCCCCTAGCAATAAAACGGTTGCGGATATTGTGAAGCGCTTTAAGGAGACCGGGTCCGTACAGGATAGGAAACGGACTGGCAGACCAAGGACTGCTACTGATGACGCACACGCAGTTGACGTGATTGCACGGGTTGCAACCAATCCCATCATGAGCACTCGGCAGATTGGCCTGGACGCAGGTATAAGTAAAAGTGCTGTGTCCAGAATCATGAAACGGGAGAAGCATCATCTCTATCGCTGTAAAGCCGTCCATACAATACAGGATGGGGACCCGCCACGACGTACAGCATTCTGTGTCTGGGCACTGGGGCAGGAAGCCGCTGACCCGGATTTTACCGCAAACATTATCTTTTCCGATGAGTGCCTGTTCCACATGGATGGTCGCGTCCACACGCACAACGTGCGGTATTGGAGCGCAACCAATCCTCATTGGTTCCATCCGTGTCGTGACCAAGGTGCCGCCAGGGTGATGGTATGGGGGGGGGGGGATTGAGGCTTAATGGCGCGTCGACAACTTGATCATTAGCGCCAACCTCAGTCACAGTGCAGTGCAGTGCAATGGTATGGGCTGGCATTTGGCGAAACAGGGTTGTAGGACCGTTTTTCTTTGACAATAATGTGTCAGGTTCCAGCTACCTCACCCTGCTTGAGGGACGATTACAGGACTGGATTGATGAACAACCCCTTGCCGCTGTTCGACGTATGTGGTATCAACAGGATGGCGCCCCTCCCCACTTTTCTTTGGTGGTCCGGGCCCACTTGGACAGTGTGTTTCCTGGAAGATGGATAGGCCGTGCAGGGCCTGTTGCATGGCCACCACGTTCCCCCGATCTCACCCCACTGGACTTTTACCTGTGAGGTTACGTGAAACAAGAGGTTTTCCGAACACAGCCAACCTCAATGCAGGACTTACGCGCACGAATTGTTGACGCGTGTTCAACCGTACCACCCGAGACGCTAGATGCTGTCCGCTGTGATCTTTCTCAACGCTTGGAAGCGTGCATCGCTACTGGAGGGGGCCACATTGAACATTTGTAATCCGTCCCTGTAACATCAGTAACGGAAAAATAAAGGCATATTTATCCCATTTGTGTAGTGACTTTTTTGAGACATATATACTGAACTTTTTTTTGGGGGGGGGGTGTGTAGCCCTTTTGAAGGAAATGAAGATCGCACAAAAATGAGCCAGTCCTACACTGATTATCCTCCAACCAAGTCCCAAAGTTCAATGTTCCACCCATCTCCTATGGTTGCTGTTAATGTGTATAGTTGCCTGTTGTCAGGAGCGAATTATATACACGTCCTTTAGGACGTGGGAGTCACCATAATTTTTCAGTTAGAATGGATTCCGGCGCTCGTCGCTACGTTACGGGCCATACACGTTGTCCTCTTGCGGCCGTAATACGACTAAAAAAAAAGCGCTTCGACTAGCAACTTATCATTACCGGTGGGGAGTTTCGGTTTCGTTTTTTTTTCCACCAATGGCAGCTTGGTTGCACAACAGCCAATCAGAGGCCGAATGTACTTTTACCTGACCAAGATTTCGTCTGGTTTGCAAGACATCAAGGATACAGCGATGCAATGCACTCAGCCATCGACTGGCTGGCTTCAAACTCAAGTCTAGAACTACCAAGATCGTTTTCGTTCCCGTAATGAAGGGGTAACCGTCTGTTATTGGTGTCCCACGCACTCTCCTACCTGAATGGACTATCTAAGAATCGCCACTGGAGAAGAATAATGCAATGTATATACGGTTGTTTTAAAATATGCTGAACACGTGTTAGACAGATTTAGACACGTTTAGACCGATTTAGACAGAAAGGTAACGGTTTTGTAGTGTTGGACGTCAAATGTGTTTAGCCGTAATATTCAAACAGACGCTTAAAACACATGGTTGCGTTGTAAACAAACGCCTGTCGTAGCGTTCGGGACTGCAGTGAAGACATGTGTGCAGCCAACTAGACAAAAAAATTTTTTAGTGATCTTTTTAGTGTAGATGGCTGCACACTAGTCTACTGCCGTCCCCGGATGCTACGACCGGCGTTTGTTTATACTCGCTGGCCTTTCATTTCTCTCAGTGCAGAGATGTTTGCAACACATTTTCGTTTACACAATCAAATAAGCAATTTGTTTATTTTCGTTAAAACGTTACACTTACATTGAAAAGTGGTAATTGGCCTATCCCTAACTTTTACGTGAAATTCACATAAAAAATAAAATCGAAAACAAGTGTGAATTCCGACAGATTAGGTCAAATAAGGTAGTTAAGCAACTTCGACTGAATTTCACCAAGTGGGGAATGAGTTTCATGCAAGGAACAATGTTTGGGGCATTATTAGGTTAGGGTAGTTGCCTCGTCTCGGAATTTGTGGGGCACGGGACCGGAATAAGGGGGGTGCTGAAGCACCAGGCCACAGGCCGAAAAGGGCCTCAAGGCTGCCTCACGATCACGAAAAGGTACTATTTAAAATACATTTTTGTTTTGTTTTTACTGTTGTTACAGGAAGAAATTATTGTTCAAAAAAAGAACGCTCCTTTTTTGGTTGGAGGGGGGGGGAAATAAGACCACAATAAATATTAAGCACCAGGCCTCTACGAGTTTTAATCCGGCCCTAGTCGGGCAGGGAACCATTTGCTATGATGTACGCGCATTGTGACACTTACGGCACGCCCCCCCCCCCTCCTCAGGGAGTAGTAAAATGTTTGTCGGGGAACATCTGTAAGGTTTCCGGCGACAAGGCGGTCATTCCAAAAAAACTCTTGACTTTTTTCAAGTGCCCCCCCCCCCCCCGCCTTTTGAAAGTCTGCTTAGTTCAATGCTCATTTAGCACCTCACTCCTTTCGCTGTTTTAAAGAGTATATTGAATTCTCTACCGACACACCCCCTACGAAGTGTACACAAAAAGTCTGATCTGATGAAAATAACTGCATTAAAAGGATTACGATTGTTTTTTTTTTCATATTAGTTTTGAGATGGGCAGGATTTCCGACAGCCTCGTATAACCCCACGTCCTTAGGACTGGGCCATGACTTGCTCAATTGCTTTTTTTTTGCGTATGTGTAAAAAAAGTATCGGGGGAGGGGGAAGGAAGGGAAATAATCCACTGTCGTTCTTCATGGGAGAAAAAGTTAAAGTATATCTGAATAGTGTGAAATTATACGGAACCCATCGAAAACCAGCACATGACTTTTCTTTTACTTGAATTAAATTTAACCACAAATGTTGCAAAAATATGTTTACATCCTTAGAATCTGTTGTAATCGAAAACGTTTAATCAGTTTGAACTGAAGGTGAATGGCAAAAAAAAAACATGAAAAAAAAATTAGCCTGGAAGAAACTACCGAAGGAAGAAAAACAAAGGAAAAAGCCTAATTGTTTTGTCTATATTTTGTTGTAGTTTTTGTTACATGTTAGGTCAGGTTAGGTCAGTTGCCCTGGGTCGTATTTCACCAGAAAACTTTTTTTCTGCAGCTTTTTTGACTGTGGCTTCTTTTACAGACTTTTTTCCAGGCCTTTTTTCTGCGTCTTTATTCCTATATTCAAACTGTGATACCCTGCGACAGGACACAAAGGATTTTCTATTACTGTTCAGAAATATACAATACCTGAAAATGTATAGCATTCTTCCCTGAAGTATGCTTCTCTCGCTGGAGTTTTAAAGCTGTTTAGACACTGTCAGCTGCGTAACCCATCTTGCACATACGCGTGGATCCTCTACAAAAGCATTTGGGCGAGGCCGGCCTGCCATCTTTTCCTCCAGCGGTAGCCGGAAAACGTCTACCTTCGCTTCTCTCCTCACATCACCGTCCTGTCTTCAAGCAACAGTCCGTCCTTTGCTCTGTCCCAGTCCTGATTTCAGCTGTCCAAATTTCAAGATCGCAGACAGCCAGCACACGCTCAAGCGGACTACGTCATGGCCCAATCCAAAGAAACGACGACTGATTCTGCAAACAAGATGGCCGCCCCATCACCTCGCAGTTCGTTGTCCGCCGATCCGAAAATTGTTGTTGCATCGATCTGTCCGAATTTTCTCTCGACTTGTCATCAGGTTCATCCAAGAACTCGGACTGTCCTTCTCTCAACAAGGTTCTGCATCTGTCCTCATCTCAAGTACACGCCTTAATGGATAATGCCATACGACAATTCAAGTACACTATCATCACACAGCCATTCCTACACTGAAGACTGGATTACCAACTCGTCCTCATCGTCTCTGTCCTGTCTTGGAGCAACAGTCCGTTTTTTCTCCTGTCCGTCCTCATTTCATGCAGTCCTTGTTTTCAAGTTCTCGGACAGCAAACGCACGCTCAAGCGGATTACACCATGGACTGTTCTCGTGAAATGACGACTTATCCAGCATCCAAGATGGCCGCGCCATCGCCTCACTGTCCGTCGCCCATCGATGGCTACCAGTTTTTTCTTCAATCAAGAAGGCCAAGAAAAAGAAGCATTCTCACAGATCGCCTGTTTGAAGACGCATCAATCTCTGTCCAATATTCCACTTGGTTTACCAGCATGCTCATCCACGAACTCGGACACAAGCATCACACAAGCATCACCTTTGTCCTCATCTCAAGCCCACGCCATAATGGACCGTGCTGTACGGTAATTCAAGTACAAGTCAACAACCAACAAACCACCTCATGATCATACCACCGTTCTTTCACTCAAGATTGGCCAACCAACTTTTTATACCTTTTCCATGTTTCTCTATTCCCATCCGACGTAGTCCGCTTGAGCGTGTGCTGGCTGTCTGCGATCTTGAAATTCGGACAGCTGAAATCAGGACTGGGACAGAACAAAGGACGGACTGTTGCTTGAAGACAGGACGGTGATGTGAGGAGAGAAACGTAGGTAGACGTTTTCCAGCTACCGCTGGAGGGAAAGATGGCAGGCCGGCCTCGCCCAAATGCTTTTGTAGAGGATCCTCGCGTATGTGCAGGATGGGTTACGCAGCTATCCAAGATGGCCGTTCCTTCATCCTGAAGCCCTTCACCAGTCGCATCTACTCATCAATGGTGTGGAGTACCCTTAACACGATCTGCCTCTGTCCTCAAGTCAAGCACTCGCATTTTTGGATCATGCTGTCCGTCATTTCAAAAACAGACCAAGCCATCCATACAGTAAAGGCCTTCATCATCCCTTGTCATTCATCTCCCCCCCCCCCCTTGTCGTTCTTTCACTCTGGATTGAGCTACGTATTCCTTGTCATCTCACAATCAACACCAAGCTTCGGGCAGGAAAAGACAGCTGTCCGTAGCATGAAACTGAAATTGTGGACATGACACATCCCATAGTAATCTTGCTTCTGCATCCGTTTTTAAACGACTTTAAAGTCAGAACGCAACAACTCATGGTCGACGAAAAATTCCGATTAATTTTCTTACAAACCTCAAACCATCCGTTGATTCTTGATCCTCATCCAAGCCTGTCCCCGTCCTCGGATATGCCATTCCTCGTTCAAGCAGACTGGACCACGCCAAACACAGATGAACTCGTCACGCACAACGATTCTTCCCTGTCCAACGTCAAGAACATGGATTCACGGATGTCATCCATGATTGTCAACACAAGACCAAGTCTCCTCATCCAAACTCGCCCTTGTCTTCACAATCTCCCATCTCAAAGCCATCACGTGTTTTATTCATCCTCATCAAAGTTCCTGTCCTCGGATGTGACATCCTTCGTTAACCGGACTATACCATGCCAGGATTTATATAGACTTCGAAGGAACCTTCGTCCTTCACCCTCTTTGCCTTTAGCTGGTCTATCCTGAATCATTATGACCCAGGACCATCCGTCACACAACGTTCCTCCTACAGTCTGCAAGTCAAGAACATGCACCCACCGACCTTATCATTAGAGTATCTCAAGATTAGGCTTAACCTCCCCACTTGACACACCGTCATCATCCAACTGTCATTCACACTTTCTGGACTGGGTTACAAATTCTCTGCCATCCTCTGGACAGGCATCAAAGATCTTCCGATTCAGCAGGAAAGACCGTCATCATCTCTTACGTGGATCCAAATTACGGATTGCCACACCATTTTTTCATTGTCCATCCGAACCAACCAAAAAAAAAGACGCCATCAACCGTCCGATGCTCCTTTGCATCATAAACTACAGTTGCTTCCACTTCAGCCTGCTGTCCCTCACTAGCCATCAGCACAGCTAATTCGGAACATAAAGTATCTCCCTTCCATTACAGATAGCCTTTGTGCTTTGAATCTGCAGAGCCAAGTCACAGATAGCCGAAACGCATTTAAACCTGCCAAAAGACTGTCTCATTGGGAACTCGGCTCAGGCCCTTAGGAACCTATCATGTGGTACCAACACCACAGATCGACGAGGTGAACCTTAAACGTCGAAATTGACAGGAAGCGAACACCTCTCACCGATCAGCTGTCCCACTCTGACAATCATTACAGATATTTCGGACCGTCATTTTTCGCTGCCTGCTGTCCCTTACCGACTTTCATCTTTGTGGCCCGCAACTCCCTGTCAACCATTTTCTGCACTCCAGCACACAGTCCTCCTTCACCACCTGCTGTCCTAGTGGACAAAAATAACAGTTCATTAAAACTTCCATCCTTCGCTGCCTGCTGTCCCTGGACGGCATTCGTTGCAGCTCTTTTTGGCCTTAGTTCTTCGCGGCTGTCATCCTTCACTACTTGCTGTCCGTCGCCGACATCCATTCCAGTTTCCAGCTTCAGCATGACACCATCAGTTTCCTAGGACCGTCTTCCTGCTCTGCCTAAAGCCCCTGACTGACTACAGTCACAACTCTGCAGCTGATCATCCGACGTTGCCCGTTGACCTCATCGACTACCCTCACAGTTTCCTGCCGCAAGTCGTTTCAGCCAGCTATCCTTCACTTTCATTCGTCTACAGCTCGGCTCCACACGATTGAGAAACCTATCCCAACACAGCCACAGCCTGACTACTGCTCAACAGCTCCACTACCATCCTGTCCTTCGCCAACTATCGATCGCAGTCCCAACCCTTCCACCGCTCTGAAGCCGACTATCATTGCAACTTCCTGGCACCCATCTTTTTACAACAGTTGGCCCTTACCAATGACCAATGAAACCACCAACTTTCGTCATTTCCTTCGTCAGCTACCCTTCACCGAGGACCACAACAGGGCAATCCAGATAAATGCCAGTCGTCAGAAACTTTCTAACATTACAGTTTTGCGACGATTCTGATTAGAAGCTCACCCACCATCCTTCTTCCAAGATTAACGATCGTATCTTTCACTCACGACAACTGTCATCATTTCACGACATCCCGAAAGCAGGTCCACCAATCCACAACATGTCGTACTCAAGAACTTCAATCAGGAACTTTGTCAATCTTACAGACAGGACACTGCTCTTTTGAACCCGGCACAGCCCTGCAAGCCCACATTCAATTGCTCAACAGATGCAGAGATTGAGTCAAAGAAGGAAAAATTGAAAATGAAACACCCAGAATATCAAGCAAAGCAAGCTGCGCACCAATCATCACAATCCATGACAGCCACAGGAAACGCTGGTTTCATCAAAATAAGAGGTCCCTTCACACCTATCGCGGACCTTCCCATTTCTCTGTCCTTCAAATCGGAAAAGGCAACACATCTCTAAGACGACCAGTGCTTCTCACCCCTCATCAAGCAATCGTGGTCGATCACCCATCCAAACTATGTTACCTTCCAGACTGGGACCCATCCACACTCCTCTCCTGCCTCATGGGACCATGTTTCTAACCCCTGCATAACATCCTCCGCATTTTCCTGACCCACATTACCGGCTTTCTGACCACACTGACATACAGCCCTCGCTGTAGCAAAATTCAATCTTGCCAGTGGACCTCACCTGCAAACTTCACACAGGACTGCCACAACACTGCCACATCAACCAACGGATATCCACAAACTCCCAGAAGTCGTAACCAGTCACTCTTCCCACCCCTCTCAAGAGTGGATTAAGGATCACCTTCACAGACTCAAAACAACTCAAGTCAAGTCTGTCGTCCACCATGCTCCCGCTGACCGCAGTATTACTTGCACTGACATCAACACTAGTGGCACAACACATAAACTCAAGACGTGCGGCATCCTGAACCTTCCACTAGTGACATCGGCATCCCCAACAATTCACCTGCAGCCTCACAATGAAGACAGTCAACAGAACCATCACTCAACAGAGACAAACTCAAGAAATCGGATTTCATCACTGCCAGACATGTTATCCAATTCTCCTTAAGCACTGAAACAGATACCGACAAGAAGCACGACTCATCTTCCATCTCGGACAATCACTTCCATAGATTAACCCATATTGCAGATTTTCTGTTTTATAAAAGTGTGAAGTGTAATCTTTTTGGGGGAAGCCAGCTCGTAACCGTAGGGTCCTTGTCAAGGGTGCCCACCACCCAAGTGGACGAGGTCTACTGAAATGCTACAAATTTTCAGGTTTTGTGTATTTCCGAATGGCAATAGAAACGAAATTTTTGCGGCCCTCCTGCCTGGCCGGCTGAAAATTGTTTCTGTTGCCTAGTAGGAAATATACAATACCTGAACCCACCCTGCCTCCCCTCGAGTGTCCACTTGACAAATCGAGAGGGAAAAGATGCCGGGCCAGTTTCGCCCGAATGCTTTTATAGAGGATCCTCACGCATGCGCAGGATGGGTTACACAGCTTGCGGTCTCTAAACAGCTTTAAAACTCCAGCGAGAAAAGCATGCTTCAGGGAAGAATGCTATAAATTTTCAGGTATAGTATATTTCCTACTAGACCACAGAAACCATTTTCAGCCGGCCAGACAGGTGGGCTGGCAAAATTTCGTTTTTTTTTTCTTTTAGCCTCAAATCACCTAACACAAACCAATCCTCGTAAACAGGCTAAATTTTGAACTTGACTGGTTTTAGAAGCTTAAAGATCTGGAAAGAAATAGTATGGAGGGACAAACCTCGTGATTCTTCACATTCCTCCTTTCTTTAGCTTGCAAACCACCTTAACTCAGTTTTCTCCTTTTTTTTACTCGGAGCCACACTTATCCCTACACTGACTAAAGTAGCCTAGTAGATACCACACTAGGGACTAAGTTGGGTTCACCTTTGCAGTTATCGGTCATATCGGGCAACTAACCTCTGACCTTGACATTCGTTTTAATGTAATCATGGTTTACAAATTATACACAAAAAAAATAATAAACCATTTTATTCAACGGTTCAGTATTTTTTATATTAGCCTATGCTTGACAAACTTACAAAATAATAAATAAAACCACCTACCTACTCGGTGCATTGTGCCATGTATCCCACGATATAAAGGACGGATTCTACTTTGCTCCTACGCATTTGTTCAACGGGATGCAATCACTCTGATCCATCCTGCTGTCTTGGGGAACAGATTTTAACAGTTTAGCCCCTGCCACGACAGTGTAACGGTCCTACTAGGTATTAACTAATAGGCGTTACTTCTCTTTCTTGTTGCCGATTGGAAAACATGACATAACCTACAAATTTTTGCATTCGTTCGTCGCAATGCTGTGTTTCCCTGGAGGTTTTTCGGTTCCTTGAAGCCGCCAGCTGCGTAACCGAGCTGCGCATGAGCGGCACAGTGCTCCTCTATGAAAGTGCTTTCGCGCGAAAGGTAGGTCATATTTCCTCCAGCGTGTTACCATGCCACTTTGTTTCCCACTTTTCGTCCTCCGAAGATCTTAAGTTTTCGTGGCCTGCAGTCCGCCGCTACGAAGAGCCCAGCCATCTCCATCATACCCAAAGCCACTAAAGAAGCCCAGAAGTATTCCCTACCCGAACGATCTCTCCTCTGCCCTTCAACGTGCCTGCGACTCACTCCAATGTCGCTGCCGGCTTTTCGGACCCAACTGCCCTTTTGCATCCTTCGACTCATGACTCGGTACTCGCCCATCCTGACCCACCGCCACTTTCATCGGATATCTCAATATCATCAACACTGCCGCAACCTCGCCGAACCAGGCTGACCAAGTTACGTCATTCTCATAGCTGGACTTGTCTGCGTTAGAAGAGGAGCTATGCTTGGCGAAAGATGTCTATGTTCAACTGAAGTGGAAGTTTGGACGTGCCTCGCCTCTTGGGTCCTTTCACGAAGCACTTGCCTCTATCTCCTTTGGACCTCTTTTTCCTTTCGTCCCGCTAGGCCCACCAGTCGGTTTCCTGCAGCGAAATCGACCGGTTGGTGGACCATGCTCTCCATGACTTTTGCCATCGCATATTTACCGACCCTCCTCCTTCTGCCACGTCAAAGGAGACAATTACACGAAAGACTGGGTTGCAATGACTTCAAGCGAAAACAGCAACAAGCATTCTGTTTCAGCCACCCGACACAGAACAAAAAGGCATCGCTCCTCTTCAACTACCGCTGACGAGGTTTTTCGTCGAACTGAAGTTTCTGCAGCACGACGTTCAACTGAACCCCTCACGGACCAGGATGACAGCGAAAGCATTCGTGACTCCACATCGGTTCTACAACAACGAATGAATCCGATGCCGCCTCCTGCACTGCTCAACGAAAAACCTCCTGATCGCCGCATACATATTCCAGATGATGCCGCCAAGGACAACCTTCGATTTCTCTTTTGGACCTCCTCAAGTTGGTGGAAGACACGGTACCTAATTGTATCCTTCACAACTTTCCAATCTTTAGATGCTCCTGTCATCAATTGTGGTTTAACAACTGGTTTTGTTTTTGCACTACGTGACCGGAATTTCAAGCCCCCGCTCCCTTCTTGGCCAATCCACCACGCTGCTCACTTGCTTACTCCACAATGGTGGTGCCATCTTGGGGAAAGGAGAGCATCTAGAACTCTACAAGGAGCCGCTGCCGTCCAGACCGGGCCGGGAATCATCGTCATTCAGATCTTTCGGCGACAGTGCAACTATGCGGAAATGGGAAATCGCTGCACACGTTCTTTTCGACAACGACAAATGCCTTCGGCTTGGCCTCTGCGCCACTTCTCAAGAATGCCTTCGGCTGTAAACGCCTTGTGCGAAAAGCTTTCAACAAGCCCGACCCCCACCTAAGTCAAGCACTTGACAACGCTGATCTCGCAACTTTTTCAGGAAGCCTTCTTTGCCACAAACCATCACTTTCAACAACACTTTACTCATAAGGGACATCGTCCTCAACACGACTTTGAAACTGAATGACTCAACCAAGTACCAATTGCATAATTTGCCGATCGACGAATCTGACACCCTCTTTCGCGGACTTCGCAGGCCTGGCCCTGCATCTTGATGTCTCTAGGAAGCAGCCAAAGCCAAACAAACAAAATTCTCAACAAAGCCCATTTCAATTCCATAAGACCCTTTTCGGAGGACAACTGCCAAAAACCAAGTATCAGACCAACGCCAACGAATATCGTCGCTCCGAAAACAACCAGCCCTTCGCTCCAAGCCAACCAACAACACGAAAGGACGAAACAACAGAAGCGCCACTTCCGACAGAAGAAGCCACTACTCCTCTCCAGGGGCAAGGGGCTCATTGCCGAATAGACCAATGACACCACACGTCTGAGCAGCTTTTTGGTGGGAGCACGACTACACCATTTCTTCCCCACCAGGGAAGAATAACGACACAACCACAAAGCTCTATCAATCATTCAAGACAGATTTCTCCCAACACCGAGAGGAAAAATGATACCTGCCTTTCACGCAAAAGCGCTTTTACAGAGGAGGACTACGTAGCTGGCGACTTAAAGGAACCAAAAAACCACCAGGGAAACACAGTATTGCAAGGAACGAATGCAAAAATTCACAGGTTATAAATAATTTCCTAGGCAAAAGAAACAATTTTCAGCTGGCCCAGGCTGGGGGAATGACAAAATTGGGGGAATGTGGTTGTGATGAATGGCTCGCATATTATTTCAAGGAGAAATGCTGTGTCAATAGTCAGATCTATGCGCATTACGAGCCCCCTATTGGCAAATAGGCATAGCCGGGAGGTTGCAGTATCATGACCAATTTTGGGGATTTCTTGGAAGGACTTCTAGGAAGATTCATAACGGAATAATCCAAACTTTCAATATCTTTGGATTTGAAATAGATGCAAATTTTACGGGTGTGTTGAGTGTTTGGGTTTGCGGGGAACGTAGGGTATAAATAAATATGCCCACACAACCAGTGCTATTCATCTTCAGCGATATGAAACTAGAATGACAGACATCGTCAGTTACCACTCTGGCTCAACTTTTGAAGACATAGGATAGAGTCATAGTTTATTTTATTTTTAACTATATCAAGGATTGAACTTTAATTCTTATGAACCTGCTCACCATATAGTTATTCACTCTTTTTCTAATCACCATGGCGACGACTTTCCTTTCAAAACCGACAAATTATTTTCCAGGGTGGTCCACAAAAAACTGAGGACCCAACATTGTCTAATTTCAACTTTTGTAGTTAGCAACCCCTCAGAACTAGGATAGGACAGAAATCAAATATAATAAAACGGGAAGATTTGTCCCCTCCTGGTTCTGAGGGGTGCTTACTAGAAAAGTTGGACTTACAAAATCTTGGGTCGTAAAGTTTTTTGTGGACCACCCTGTATTTTTTTATTTCAAGCCGTTTAACATATCTCTTCGAATCACCATGATTTTCTTTTAAAACAATTTACGCAGCAACTTTTATTTGAAGCCACAATTCGAATATTTTTAACGTCACGGTAACTCTTCCTGCCCAACCAACCTGTACCGTACGATTTCATGCCGTACGAAAAACAAACTATAGTGGCTGCGTACACAGCCAACGTACCCAAGAGGCTTTCAACAAGGGGTTTTGAGACAGTGGGCTTGCGACGGGACAGTGGGCGGGACAGTTCCTATTTGAGAGAGAACCGGGAGGCTTTGAGGTAGGCTTCAGAAGAACTTTCGATGATCCACGGTAAGGTTGCAGGTGGTGACGAGGGTTGAAAGCTTCGGTACCAATAGCAGGTGGAGGACGGCAGGCTTGATGAAACGAGACGGACATCACTGCCTTTGAATTCAGTCGATCCATGAAGATATCATCGACGAAAGATTTGGGCAAAAGTTGAAGACGATGGAACGCCATCTTGGAAGGATTCAATGGGAGCGTCTCGTAGGCGGTGCGACTTCATGCTACAGGCGAGAGAAGATGCGACGCCATCTTGAACTTTCGACGAAAGCTAAGGTGAGAAAATACGACGCCATCTTGGACTTTCGACGAAAGCTTGGGTGAGAAAATACTACGTCATCTTGGACTTTCAACGAAAGCTTGGGTGAGAAGATACGACGCCATCTTGGACTTTCGACGAAAGCTTCTTGTTCCGAGTCTTCTGCGAGGCAATAGTTGCTAGCTGCTACCACCCACCCCGTCTCCTCCTACGACTACCGTGCCCCCCCCCCCCAAATTCTCCCATTGTCTGGCCAGACTTCCTTCCATGGCCCCTCTCCTGGTAACCATTTCCCCTTCCGGCCCCCTTGCTCCTTCTCCCGCATACCCCATTGTGTGGTGTGAATATCCTCCCATTCCTGCTCCCCCTCCCTTTGAACCCCTGTTTTTTGTTTTCTTAGGGAAGTAAATGTCTTTTTTAATGGAGGTCGTTACTCAACCAATTCCAGTCGGCAAACTATTCAATTCGGTTCTAAGAGCTATTGGCTATACTTTGAAATAATGCACCAATTTGTCCTAGAAATTCAGCTACGGACAGGTAGTCAGTTGTACAAAAATCGTGCAGTTTCTTCTTAACGCTAGATAACCTAACTAATTTCAGGGTTCGTACCTATTCTTCAATTGTTGCCGAATCGTGTAAGCTTTCTGTTAAGTTTCTAGGAATTTGAATTTTTAGCAGATCGATACTTAAAGTTATCAACACTTTTGCTTTTTCATTTGCTAATTCTCATTTGGCTAACTCTTTATCATCGGTTGGTTTTGCTTTTCCTGTCATGACTAAACCCCAGATGCCTTGTTGCTTTAGGAGCGCTTCTACGTGACATGACCAGGATGCGAAATTTTTGCCGTCTAATAACTAGATATTTGAAAGGCTATTCTTCTTTTGACTTAAATCTGCCATATTTAAATAGTATCACTGTGCACTTCTTAGCCTTTATGAGTTCTCTTTCTTTTTAGGTACACTATTCTCTGTCTATTAATTCTACTGCAATCCCTTTAAATTATTTCTGGCGGAATTGCTACGTTTTTTCAATGCATGAACACTGATATTTAATACCATTAGAACTGTTTGGTATGATTCAGACTGCACTTAACGTATAGTTGCCGTTATTTCGAAAAAACCAGGAAACATCTTGAAATGCCGTCCTGTATCTCGTTGGTTCACCTTGACGGTCTTGAATGGTTTCATCTTCCGTCAGTTGTTCTGAAGTAAGTCGCTGCTGCCTTGAAACTGCATACGAGCCTAACTACATACGAGAGGGTTACAACTTCGAAGGAACGTTAGTTTTAAGTTTGCCATATTTAGGTTATCGCGAAAAAAAAAAGCTCTGATTACCACTAGTTGAGGTTAGTTTACGTGAATCGATCTACTACCATTTTAACGCGTAAACGCAAAAGGATACTGATTATAACTCACATTTAGTTCGAGGATATTTACAAAACGTTAGCAAAAATACATTTCAAACTGAGGGTTCAAAGAGGGCGATGTTGGTCCTGGCCTAGTGGCAGTTGAAGTGCAGATTTTGGCAGCCCTCACGTCTGTTACAAATCTTGGTAACCAAGGGAACCACTCTTCAACAACTTCCGATACCGGATTGCACAACATCTTGCCAAGCCAGGTCAACGGCGTTGTCACCAGTCCCAAACTTGCACACACAAAAACACCGGGAACTGGGACTTCCAAGACTTGATCATTAGCCCCAGTTGTGACACAAATGATGCCTTATCGGCTACGGCCAATTTGGGACGTCGTAACATATATATTTTCACTTCCCATCTTTGAGTCAGAAGTAAAGTAAGGTCGCTTTTCCCTTCCATTGTTTGGATGAAGGGGTAAATTCTCAGTTTCCTTGTTCGCCAAAGGGGCAATTAGGAACGGAATAACAATCCTTCAACGTGTAAAAAATGAAGAAGTAAGCAAGTCGTAACAATGGATTTAATGTGTAAGTCTGTTAAGCCAAGTTGTTCGGTAACGATGTGGTGCACCAGCACGTTATCTCGTGGTTTCGCCACTCGAGCCACATCGCATCACTACATCGCATTATCACCAAATGCGCTGGTTTAACTGACGACTGGGTGCGGTTAAACGCTTGCTTAAAACCCTTTGACCGTTTGATCCTTTGGTTTAAATCATACTTAAGCATGTTGTAATATATTGCAGGATGACAATTCAAACAATAGTTACCACAATAATTTCCCTCTTATGTACCGTTTCAGAGCCACCTACCTGCAATTAGCTGCAACCGCCCAATTTAGAAAAAGGCATTAACCCGTACAAATCTTTACCTCTGTGCCAAAATTAAACTTTTAAAACTTTTCCTATGAAATTGTACCAATGTCTTAAACCATGTGATAATAACATGGAAGGCGTGGCCTTAACTACAGTATGACACATTTATGACTTACACAATTTGCTGTTGTAGGTAAGCTTTAATAATATATGGATTACAGTAAACAACAGCGTAGATGAAAGGTACATAAATATGTGAAGTTTTCGTGGGTACATTATTCATTAACGACTATTCATATTACTAATTAAAATATTCTCCAGATGGCCGCCATGCTGTTTGCGACACTTCCTCAATTGACTTAGGAAATTATCCATAACTCTTTTGCAATGTTAAAACCGTCATTTGTTGATTTCGTGTTATATATTGGCCTTCAGTTCGTCTGTAGTGCTTGATTTGGGATGATACAAATGGCCTTTAAGATATCCCCACAAAAAGTAGTTGCAAGGATTGATGTCGGGACTTCTTTGTGGCCAGATGTTGACCGTGTGGCGTGAGATGAGGCGTTAAGGTTCTGTTTCTTTTGTTGTTTCTTATGGATCCAGACGTTTTCCATTTGAACACTAATCTCTGGATAATTGGTGGTGACGGAGTTTTCTGCAGTTTGACCCCAAATTATTTGGCAATGGTCAGCGTATGGCGATTATTAACTTTCATTCAATAATTAGTCAACATTCCAAACTCGCTGCTTGATTGAGTAAACGTCAGCCATGATGCGTGCAGCGATATTAT
Source organism: Lithobius niger (assembly GCA_023313725.1). Lineage (NCBI taxonomy): Eukaryota > Metazoa > Arthropoda > Chilopoda > Lithobiomorpha > Lithobiidae > Lithobius > Lithobius niger. The sequence continues at coordinate 24,843 of JAHWFP010220636.1, read as the reverse complement.
CGTCACATGTATTTGTTCGCTTTATAGATTTACTTTCAATCCTGTGCAGCTAAAAACTTCACAAAACACACTTTCTGTTGCTGTATTGTTATGAAATCTGGAATAGCAGGCTTAGTCTCAGCAATCATTTGAAATGAGTACACCATAAACGTGTCATACTGTAGATAGCTAATTAGTTATCTAGTTAGCTACTTAGGTCGATAGCCAGTAAGAAAAAGCCAATCATACTGTCCTTTTCGCCTTAAAGGACACATTCCTACATTATAATACGGAGGTATTCTTCATTACTGGAAAATACGCCCACGATTCCAACGAGAAATCCACATGGAAAATTCATCCAGTTGGCTGCAATCAGATAACTTCTTAATAAAGTCAAAAGACACTTTGCCACTGAGCTGCCTTTTTAGACCAGCATCCGGATTGATTTATTAAATAAATAAAAATTATTTGGAATAACGCTATTTCAATTATTTACGCCAACTCGGGATGGGCAGGTGAAATTTTGCATCAGAAAGCTTTAGAAATTAAATTAGCCATTTGGGAGAAAAAGTACGCTGGGTTGCAAGGAGATCCAGATGGATGCAAGGAGTGCTAAGACTGAAGGCTTTCCAAACGGAAAACATAAGACATTCCTACTATTTGCCAAACTTGGTAATCTATATTATAATTATACTCCACAAATAATGAAGAAATCTTACCACGACATACACAGTTTAACATTTTTCAGGATAGTAGTTTAGTGAGAGAATTATGCCTTAAAATATTCTTCGGTGGTAGCATAATTCAGTTGTTTACTGTCCATTTTTAACCTGTTTGTCAGCTACTTCTAAATATTATGTGTAACTAGTTTGGTTTCAATTTGATGAATGTTTTAGAAGTTACAGGTCGAATGCCTTTTATTGACAACACCATTATGGACTGTGATATTTGAATTTTATAAACTGCTATAAAACCAGGTATACACGCCATACGAATGTTCGTATAAATTTTGTTCGAACCAGCCCACAGAATTCCAGGCTAATAGAGTTTAAACGATCCAAACCATGTTTAAGCCTTGCTATGGGTTCCCCACCTACTCCTAAGAAATGCCTTCATTCCGAAAATCAACCTCATATGTCGTTCTGTATGTTCAAAGAATATTCCTAATCGATTGAATTCGAATTATTCACTTCCAACTTTTGGTCTTAACTGTGGAACTGACTGACGTGCCAAATCGTTGTGTCAAAACAGCATCTCTTTCTCTTTGCTCAGTTGGTCAATTAAATTTCCATATGCAGATTACCAACTGGTACAACAGTATACCCCGCTCATCACCTACATTACCCCCCCCCTCCTTCTTCATAAAAAGTGAGTTTTATCAGTTACGTGATCACGAATTTGCAATAACAGGAAGGGTTGCCTCTAACGATAAATTTTCGTAGGACATTGATTTTTTTAATTACTTCAGAATATCAGTCGGAACTGGTTTGTGTCAGTCTGATGAACGGTTAACAAATTAAAATCCCAAGTCTTATTTATTACGGAATTTTTATCCACCATCTGAAATTTTTCACAAAACTGGATTACGACCTTTTTAATGAAAATCTACTCCTGAATGTTGTCTGTAAGTAGTTTGTGTTCAAATTGTTGAATGATTTAAAAGTTGTAAGCCGAAAACAATTTTGGACGCCATTTTGGACCGCCTTTTTGGATTTCTATCAACCGGTGTAAAAACAGTAGAGTACATACGTCATTCCAGCCGTATTTCAAAAAATAGTGTTACCAAATTTCACTCGAATCGATTCATGCCTTTGGCCACAACTGAGGAACAACAGACAAAATAGACAGATGAAGAAAAACATGACCTCGCCAAATCGGCCAATAAATATGTCCCCCTTTATTCCTAACTGAAAACATGGTTAACATAAATGTTAGCTCAAGAAAAAGATACCATTATATGACTAATTTTTTAGGTAAATAAGTAGTTTATTGTGACGACTCGAAGTTCATGGTGAACTTGTGTGTGCCGTATAACTCAGGTACAATAGAAACGCACATTATAACGAATAATATGGAGGTAATATTGAGCACATTATTTGTTGACAAGTACTATTTTGGAAAAAAATCATAGTAGGCATTAGAAACAAAAATAAACACAACGTAACAGTTTAAGTACAAAAAAAAGTTAATAATCACTAAATGCACATTCCACATTTATGTATATATATATACACATTATATATTTAAAAAATCAGACCGAAGGTTTATCTGGACATTGCTTAATCGATTTCTTGATTAAGCAAGAAGCAGGCGAATAGTTTATGTTTAATTTCATTTATCCCATCAATTTGGAGCACTTCAGTAAATATATTTCATTAAATATAGTAGGAATTTTATATTTGTTTCTTCGTTTGCCATATTGATTCTTGGCAAAAGGTACTTCATATCGATATGTTGTTTTCCTGTATTAATTATTCTTGATAGTTGAGCTTAATTTGTGGTCACAGTTAAAATAGTTTTTCAGAATTACAACGAAATCTCTAAGTTGTTTAATTTTGAGAATTTTTGTTTTCCTGTGAATTTGTTTAGATTTTAAATTTCGTTAAAAAGAATTTTCATGATTCAGTTTTGCAGTTTATGCAGTCTATTTATGTGGCAGTTAGCAGCAAATCCATAATAATGTTTACAATATTTGCCATTTGCCCAGCAAAGGGATTCATGCATAAGTAATTTTACAATTAAACAGCTATGGTTGCCACTGGGTTCAGTTGGAGACAGCGAGGAAATACATATCAGTAATGAATATGCTTTTTAATGAGATTTCTACGAACGTGAACATTTAATAAAAGAAAGTGTTTTTTTTTTCGCTAACATTCTTGTGATGTTTCTCAGTGCTAAGCAACTCGTGCAGGCAATTACACTTTCACAATAGCAGCAGCTGACGAATGCCGCATCTATCTGTAAATTATTTAAACTATGTAATTAAGGCAAAGCACGCAATTTCAAGATAAGCGAAGCGAGATTATGCATTCATTTTGTTAGCATTCAAATGTAATTACATATATTGCTGCTTTTTCGACCATGCAACATTCGACCACTGCTGGTTGTTCGGGTGAAGCGTTGTTGACGATTCTCGTCTAAGAGCCCTTCGTTTCTCACATACGTTTGCTATTACAGAGAAAATATTACTAAGGAACAGTAAGTACACACGTTTCATTACGATGGTCTACGAACACCTTCTCACATATTGTTAGCTTTGCACACACATAGAGTCGAAACCTTTACAGATATACTGTATGTCTGGCAGTCAGGCCTCAAGTCTGCCTATTCTTAACTTCACATTCGCCAAGTGTGTCAGAGTAACGCTCCCTGATTAACAAGCCATGTTCTAACTATCTTAACTACGACTAAATTATTAAGGTATAGGAAAGTTGGCTCCATCTCTTGACAACAAGCGGCGAATTTGTAAAACTGATGTGGCTTACTAAGTCTAGCAATAGGGAGAAATACACAGGAAAATGTTGGTTTTATGTTTTCTAAACATTGGGGAAACTAGGAGTAATTACCTCACTTTCCTATGAGAGGTCCTTGTTCTTACCTGAAGCAAGAAACTGCAAGTGCTCGTATATACTAATGCATGACTGTGACATCAGCAGCGACTATAGTATCACTACTGGAAAGCTACTACCTTTCAGTACAAGCAGTGTGATGTATGCTACCCCAATACAAGATGAAGCAAAGTGCAGCAATGGCTTAATTTCAAGGAAAGATACTACACTGTTTTCTTTATTGAAAGTTATTGTGTGATGCAGGTCATACACTTATATAGACGGTTACTATCAGTGTACACCTTGTAAGTGGTAACAACAAGACCAATTACACTCCGCCCTTATAAGTAAAAGCATATACTACAAATTTAATTTTGAAATTTAATTTAATTTCGAAATAATTATTCATTGGTTTTTTTGAAAGGAACGAAAAATTCCTCCATAAATGCTATAAATTGCATAACAAAATGGAAGGAACGGAACATTGAAACCTTTGGATTAATTTGACAAGAATTAATTCTAAATCACTAAATTAGAAAATCATAATAAAGTCATGAATACATATAATGACCCCAAAAATTCAACATTTAGAAATACAATCCGTTGGTTTCTTCAAACTTGTAATTGGGGGAATCGCCAGTTGTTGAGGGTCAGGCTTGATTTACTAGGAGCCATACTTGTATACAAAATATACTTAAACAGTTTCCTATTTTGAACAGTAAGAACAAGGCAACAAGCTCAATAAGTAAAAATTTAGCTCCCTCAGCACAAAAACTAAACAGGGTGGTCGTCTTTCTAACGAAGTAGGGAAGAAGTGAATTCCTGAGAACAGTATTGGGTTGATCCTAATGGGGGTAAAATTCAATTGCAAATTGCCATCCCCCGTCTTAGCTTCTCCTCGGGGATACGAGCTCTAATCCTTTTTTTCTAAACGGTGAAGCCGTTTTTTGTTCAGTTAATTTGTTGGTTTTTTTCGCTTCTTTTTTATTGTAATTGCTATGGTCTGATATATCGTGTCTACGGAACGTCTACTGTTTACACAATTTTGTTTGTGCAAAAACGGAAAATTAGAAATGCGCATTTATGTTCAGGTTTCGCCCAAGTGCTGTGCATATCTTTATTATTTGATGGCAACACAATAGCGTGTGTTTAGATTTAGCATGCATTATCTCGATGGATAGTTGACTCCGCATTGTTGCAGTATCATGGCAAACAATCGCGGAAACAATTCAACTGGTTTCCCGAAAGCCGCATTGAAGAAGTAAATAAGGCACTCAGTCTTGTTGGCCGTCCAATTTTGAGGCCAATTAAAGACTTTGCACCCTACGGTTTAAAACTTGAAGATTCAAGCTAAAATCAAGACCATTTTATTTTGGTTCTCCATAACGAGTTAAGCTTTCTCTGGCTAACAACACTAACTCAACAACGACAATGTTACTTTCCCGGCGCCGAACCATTGTTGCATCTTGTTCGAGTGAGCTATAAACCAATATTATGCGCCTCGCCTATTGTTACCCCATTGTTGCAGCACTGTAACATTTCATATTGTTAGCCGCTCCGCCTCCTCCTTCTCTTCTCTTTCGTGTATTGTTTTGTAATTTCTGTGTAATTTTTGTGGGCACATGGCTTCGGGTCAAAGCCTCATTAAACTCAATCATTCAATCCTCCTTCTCCGCCTCCAGTCCAGTTTTTTTTTTAATTCTTGTGCGCAAACGAACTCTAATAAGCCCTGCCTGCCAGCCGTGCTAATAATGCTTCCTCTTCACGTACGGTGTATTGTTGGATCACCAACATTGTTAGCATTTGTTTAATCCTCAGTCTACGCCATGCGTCTGCCATTTGCTGAAATTAGCATTGGTGCATAAAAACAATGTTTAAAACAATGTAAAACAATCAATTTAGTCATTTCGAGCTACCTAGCCCTTGAACCACTTGACCAATAATAAAAGGCCTCATGGAAAGGGCACATCTGCAGACCAATGCCTATAAAGAACCAGTTTTATAGGACAAATAGTTTGATCTGTAGAGAGCGTAACAGAAACGTGTCGTGCCCAGTACAAGACAAAAATGAAACTCACGATTCCAGCTCAAGCCCAGATATTCGATGTGACAAATCGGAAATTCATAAAAGTTGGTACAAACGTTCACCAAGTCCAACAAAGCTTGTATACTAAATTTGAGAGGGAAAAATTGAAAGACAGCAGAGAAATTTCGGCTTTAACTTGGGAGGTTGAGGTCAAACCTTACAGTAAAAGCTATCTAATGACCAGTGCTTTTTGTAGGTTTAGGAAAAATGTAAGCACTGGAACAAGCATGTTGAACAAGAGAAACCCGAAGTGCACATGGAATACAACACAACCCCACGTTTTGAGCTAGCTCCAGATCATTAGCAAGGGAAAAACAAAATAAAATACACTTAAAATTTCATAAAGTTGCAAACCGACAAATGCATGCAAAACTGCCTAAGTCAAACGACAATTCGAACAAGTTAAAAAAATTTAAAAATATTTTAAAAAAAAAGAGGAACAGATAGTGACCTCTTTGTGCTGAACACTACTCATGCATGCCGTCTCCCTTCTCCTCCTCGAACGGTAAAGCGTATTTTTCTACCCAGGTTTTCTGGATGCTTGGTCGCACTAAACTTTAATTTTGGACACTTTATAAAAGCTCCAGTTCGCCAAAGTCGCTCTGTTCCTTCAACGACCAGAAACGTAAGTACTTTAGGCGATTACTGCTTGGCATTCTAAGTGTGCATCCTCCACGATTAATGAGGGAAACCTCTCATCTCTTTTTCGATACTACAGAATACAAATCAGTTCTGCTAGATCCATACCTCCTGTTCTTGTAAATATTTCTTATTTATCAGATAATTTCGAGCGGGCCTCTGCTTTTAACTCTCAGTTCGTGGCAAATGGGGTTATTGATAACTCCATCTTACCACCTCATTTGGGTCAATCTCCAACAGATCCTGTCCCTTGTATTGTTCAGCTTTTCCCGCCATGCAAAATCGAGGAGATACTTCCAAGCCATGCCATTGACCCTGAAGACTTCTCTGCGTTTTCCTACAAACAGATTACCAGGGAGATTGCATATCCTCTTTCCCTTCTGTTTTCTTCATTTTTTTCTAGTAGGTCCATTCCCTCCATGTGGACCGAGGCAATCGTTGTCCCAGTGTTCAAAAAAGGTAATACGTCTCTCACTTCAAACTATCGACCAATTGCTCTGATATCTGTCATCTGTAAAACCATGGAGTCCTTCACCAGGAACTCTATGCTGGACCACTGCATCTTATACAATCTTTTAGACTCCAATCAGTTTGGGTTCCTTCCCAACCGCTCCACATCAATGCAGCTTCTGCTGGTCTTGGATCACTGGACCATGGTTGCTGACCTGGGGATTGCATCGGATATAATCTACTTCGACTTTAGGCAGGCCTTCGACTCGGTGGTTCACCAAAAACATTTTTTTAAACTCGAGCCCTTCGGCTTTGATGCTGCTTTAATGCGTTGGCTGAGAGCTCTTTGTGCAATTGCAGCCAACGTGTTCTGGTCAACCATACTCTGTTAGCACCTCACTATACCAATAGTGGGGGTCCATCAGGAGTCTGTCCTTGGACCTACCCTTTTTGTCCTTTTGTTGGGAACCTTCTGTTTTCTCTCCAGACACCCTCGGACCTAATTTCTAATTTTGCCGTTGAAGTGAAAACTGGGATGGAGGTAATCGATTTGGAGGTCTACCATCGTCTTTCAACCATCATCGCTGCCGCTGACCAGTGGTTAACTGGCAACTGCCTCTCTCAATCGAGAAGTGCCACTCTTTTCACATCGGCATACCTTCTTTGCTTCCTTGTTACTCCATTGGAAACCTTATTCTTGATGTTAATTCTTAGGTTACGGACCTTGGGGTAAGGTGTACAAGTGATCTTAAGTCCACCTCCCGTTGTATGATGCTGGTTACCAAGGCTTTTCGCTGTTTGTATATTGTTAATTGCTATTTTCCTCTTGTAGATCTCCGTACGTGCATGTGGGCTTTTAAAGTCTACGTGCAGCCTATATTGGAGTACGCCAGCTCCGTCTGGACGCCCCACCTTCTCCAAGACATTGACCGATTGGAATCGGTGCAGCGTTCCTTCACTTAGTCTCTACCTGGGCTCCAGTACCTTTCTTATACTGATCATCTGCGCCTCTCTGGCCTAGACCCCCTTAAGCTGCATAGGCTACATGCTGAACTGGTTTTGACTTTCCGGAACATTTACAATATCCTTCCTGTTGACTTTCCGTTTTTTTTTTTTTACTTTTTTCCAGTTTCTCCAAGACTCGGGGCCACTCACTAAAGCTCCAAGCTCTTGGGTCGTGGCTTGACTGCTACAAGTTTTTCTTCGCATCACGTGTAGTCCAATGCTAGAACTCACTGCCTGAGAAAGTGGTTTCAACCAATTGCCTGCATACCTTCCCTGCAGACTACTTGTTACTTGTGACCTGTCTCCCTTCTCCGAAGGACTTATTGATACTATTAGTATTACCGGATACTGCCAAAAATCCCATGATCCCATCTCTTTTGCACCTTTTTTTCCGTCTATGGGACAGAGTCAGTGGCCTTGCCTTTCCGTTACCTTGTCCACCTCTACGGTGGAAAGAACTATCTTATTTATTTATTATTTATTACATTATCTGAACGTTCGGAACTGTTTTGACGACAACTCGATCTTATCACAAGAATTTCGATTGCAACTGATGGCAGTTGAGGATACGCTAACAATCCTAGCCCAAGAAGGCTTTAAAATAAACATTTAGAAGACAGATTTTCGTAAAAATGAAATAACTTTGATCGGTTATAGGGTTATCTATGAAAGGGTTTTGCCTAACCCTAGTAAACAGGAAAATTTAGAAAACTGGCAACGTCCAACAAGCATTTGTGGGATTAGCCAGGTTTTTCAGAAGATTTGTAGCCTCCTATTCGACCCTTGCGGTGCCACTATTCTTGGTACTGAAAGGAAAAACTCCAAAGTTTTTCTGGTAGTCTAAGCTTATAGGCTTATCAGAAAATTAAGAAAATGCTGTTGGATGACAGCACCTGAATATAATCAGTTTTGGTGCATAATGACGAATGCAAGTTTTAACGGTGCAGGCGCAATATTGTTCCAGGTTGATCCAGTAACTGAAGAAAAATGAACAATTGACATAATCTCTAGACAAACTACTTCTGCAAAACAATGTTGAAGCAACTAGGAAAACAATTGGCAAATGTCATCTGGGCAGTAAGAAAATGGCGTATGTACATATAAGGGGGGCAAGGTTTCAATTTTTAACAACCATCAAGCTCTTTCGATTTTATCCAAGCTCACACACCCGACCGGGCGACTTGCGAAGTAGCTGGTTGAGTTATCTCAGCTGGGCGCTAAAATTTTCGTCATCCCAGGTGCCCAAAATCGTATAGCTGACGTGTTACCAAGACAATACGAATCAGAAAAAGAGTTTATGCCTATAGGTAGTCAAATTTTGCTTTCAGCTGTGGCTTAGAAAACTGTTCAAAGTTGCTTTGTATTCAATAATGACTGCTTGCATATTTAGCTTCACATGCCAGAATCGCCCGTTGGAAAAATGCCAACTGAGAATGACGATTATCCTTTTCATATATTGAACCTAACAACGTGCATGCATGCAATTGTGCGTAGGGTTATTAGGAAGAAAGAGGTAGCAAAGTTACACCGTGCAATGAAACGTGACAAGTTTTAGACTGGCACAAAATCTGAGGTAGGAACGTGAGTATTAATTAAAAATATCCTAAATCCTTAAAGTCTAAGTTTTTTAATGAAAAAATGGCACCAATTTACATTAGCCACAACGAAATTGTTAAGAAATTTAGCCCTGTGGCTTATCAGTTACGAAACTTAGATACGTGTGTAATTTTGCCATACATTCATCATATCGACAATGTAAGAACGCATGTAAATTGGTGAACGTTATCCAGAAAGTGAAGCAGGTTCGGAGGAATTTTTAAGATTTAAAAACCCTTAAAAATTAGTTACTGTTGAGTGGTATTTTTCTTTCGACCCTCGGTAACGAAATTCTGAAAATAAAACATTTAAGTGTGAACTATATGGCGACATTTTGGAGAAAAGCAAGTTACATGTAAGTTATGTGGTGCTACTGTAATTTGAATTCGCAAATGAAACTCATTGAATAAAGGGGCAGACGTCGATAATTTACAAAATTTAATAAATTTTTTACAATTTTCAGTTTGAATTGTAGGAATTAATGCACTTTTCCCCAAATAATTCATGCTTGAGCATACAAGAGGAAAAACTAAATGAAGCAGGCAAAGGAAATAGAAAGGGAGATTGTTTTGGGAAAAAAGAGCTAGCTACTGGCATCAACGATGACTATAGCTATAAGGCCTAACTACAAACATTGCTGAATTACAGAAAGGAGGCCAATGATGCACAATTATATTCGTCTTTCTTTATACCCTTTTCTGACCGGAGGACCCATATTGCTAGCAGTGGAACCAGCAAATTATTAGGAAGAGTACATAATGATCTGGTTATGCAACCTAGACTTATTTTAAATAACAGATATCATCAAGTTTCGATACAAACCTCATAATCCAGAGTTCCATTCGTATTTATAAACTGGTGCGACTCCTGGTCTCGCTCCTGTTGTAGAATTCTTAGATGCTTACCTGCATATCTGTAAAGTGATACCAGCACCTAATATTTTGCTTGGTCATGCACGTGCCCTCACTACTTCGAGCTCAAAATATCTGTACCGTCAAACCGAAATCAATACACATATTTTGATCACTGGTGTGAATAGCGACTAGATTGATAACATCTTTAATGGTAATGTGCCTCCATGCATGATATTCCCATTAGTCAAACATGACGCATAAAATGGAGCTTACATTCAAGACCAGTTCGTTTCTTGGCATTGTAATCTTGCTTCTTTAAAGTAAAGCTAAACCCATCTTAAATTGCAGTATCGTTAATTAAGACACTTAAAAACATGTAAGAGTTATGGAAACTACTCAGGCTTTATAGTTATTACGTAGTATTGTGTCCAGGGCCGTAGTCAACACCCCCGCAGCCCCCGCACGTGCGGGGGTTTTCTTCAGGCGAGGAGCGAGACGAGGCCTTCATAGTGGACTACGATGTTGAGATTTGTTTATGAACTCGAGGTTATTTCCAGAGAACTGCGTAACGTACAAAGATCACGCTCTCCCAATCCTGTGAAAAATCGTAAAATTCCAAACAAAGAAAATCTAAAGTTCAGAAGTCAATAAAAAACACGGTTAAAAATTGAAAGCTGCCATTGAAAAAATTGAAAAAAATGTTGATAACTGCGTTAAAACGATTTATTAATTTGTTTCAAACCCAGTAGCCTAATTAAAAAAAATTCATTACTTTTCTTAACGATTTAAAAAAAAAAAACTTTGAACTGCTACAAAATGCCATCCTCGGTCTCATAGATGAGATGCGCAGAGACCTAAACTAATTCCTAAGTCTAGGTTTCATTAATATGCACGACGAAAAAAAATGTTCAAAAAAACTTAATATTCACCACCAGGAAAAAAAAATATTCATTAGGAAATGAGATTTTTTCTTTGTGGGGATGGGGAGGGGGCAGGCGCTTCATTTTAATTCTGGTGCGGGGGTATAAAAAATTCCTGGCTACGGCCCTGATTGTGTCTAAATCTTCATTCTAGAACATGAATTAGTCGTTTGTGCAGTCAAAACACCCAAGTCTCGTTCGCGTGATATCACACTTCACCACCCATGCGCCCAACAAGCTCAGGCAAGATATACCTTGGAGTAATGATAAATAACAAGAAGGTGGCCACGCAATGTCACGTGCTATGTTAGTTTGTACAAGACTGTTCAAGGCACGTCCTTCCTCTTACGTGCTTAATTGTTGCTCGTGCAAATTTACCGAAAATAATAGAAACAGTACGACATACTTTGACCAATTGTTGGCTGCGTAACTAACGGCAGCATAAACCGGAATTTAAAAAAATCTGGAGTTACTTTTCACCAGTACGCTCATTCACGTAGTTGGGATTGCTTGCTAGGGTAAAAGTGAAAGCTTGTGTATCACTGCCATACTTTTTTTTAGCGATGTTCGTTTTTATTTCCCTTAAAACGAAGTGAAGCACAAATTAATAAAGTTTCATTTTTTATTAAACATTTTCCTCAATTCCAACCCACCATCGTGTTATGTCTGAAGTCCCAGATTCTCTGCTTGAAGAAAGTTTACACCCTTTGGGAACTTGTGCCTGGTTTCATGCCTCTTGGTTGAGTTGAGTTTTTATCCATCCTCTTGTGACCCTTCCTATATCTTTGTGCTTTGTTTTCGATAATTTGAAAGGCACTGTGCCATTCATGAAGAATTTCGATGTATTAAATGCTAGTCTGTCGGGTACGTCCAACGAATATGTGTTGTTGGTAAGACAGTGTATTGCCTCCTAATGATGTTAACGTCTCAGCTTATGCTGCCGATCAAACAGTAGTCTCAGTCGTTCCACCGTGTGCATCAGTATCATTCGTACAGGTCTGTCATTGTGTCCTCCAAGATCTGATGTCATTGTGACAAAAATGGGTTCTGCCGTCACAGAGGCAATCAGTGATCAGTCAGATGGAGGATTTCTGGTTCTCCCTGCTAGTGGAAACATGTTTCATCTTGGTCCCTAAGCTTCGAGGCAGCAAGGGGTTGAAATGGAGCTCTTTCACAAGACGTGCTTCACTGAGTCAGGGCTGCAATATTGCCATTGGTACTCAACGTCAGCCTCTTGTTGC
>JAHWFP010220636.1:0-12125 GCA_023313725.1 Lithobius niger | reverse complement strand
AACGTCAGCCTCTTGTTGCATTAAGAGAAGATGTACAGCTCGGTGGGGCTAGTGACTGTTTTAATCCTCTTACTAATAAGGAACCAAGTAAGAGAAAATCGATGAGGAGTTTGATAGGTAACGTGCTACGCAGCAGAAAACGTTTAGTACATTGCGACCTTTGAAGACACCCAACTAAAGGGCTGCATGTGATTGTAAGGTGTATTGCATAAGTTCCAGTATAAGTAGTTCTCACCCCAAACTTTTTTTTTGATCAGGTAACTAATTCCGAGAAAACTAAATTTACAGTAATAAACACGAACTATGCAGCAGTAAAATTTTTCCAGAATTTTAGTGATGAGTGGTTCAAAGCTAAACAAAGTTGTGTGTCACCCCGTGTTGACGTGAGAAACGCTTTTGCTTTCTGTTTGTCTTGACGATAAATTTTTCAAGGGAGATTTTGACTCTCAAATGTCAAAATTAACTATAAATAATTAGTCTCACCCGCATGAGTTTTAATAAGCGTACAGTTTAAAGAAAACAACTCATAAAAGCAAGCGCAATATATCTTTCAATTTTTGGTTGAAGACCAGTGAAGATTGAAGCCAACCCAATACGTAAACCGTATGAATCTTCAAAGCTCTTTCTGTAAGGATCGCCTTATCTTACGCTTTTATTTGTCTTTCTTCCATGATAAGTTTGAATTCATTGTCCGATAAATTACAGATTTTTCTGCGTGCATTCCTTCTTTGATTTATAAATGTAAGTTCGTTAGTCAAAAAATCAGGTAAGGGATTCTAGGGGCTTTTGACTCACCAATTCAGGAAAAATATCAAAAATTAAAGCAGCTCAAACAACAAAAATTGACACATAAAACGACGTTTAAAAGCCAATATATCGAATTTTTCAATCAACGGCTGAAATCCACTGATAGACAAATGTAACCAATCCTTTGATTGTTCATTTTCTTTAAAATCTGGAACTGTTTCACAAATTTTAGGAACGGAGCGGTTTCACTCCTATTTAAGAAAGGATTAGGAAACTACTATGTTGTTGACATGTTTAAATGAATTTATTTCAGTACTAAGGAAGACGCATTAATATCTAGAATGATGCATTACTGGTCTGGGGCAATTGGTCTTATCGGTGGGATTTTCCAGAATTGAATTCATTTTTAATGATTCACTAAAAACTTGTTCATTGTTAGAGGATGATTTATACGAGACGTCACTTGCTGTGTGCTTAAAGTTAGCCATAAAGAAGCATAATTGGAAATATGGTTTTGGTAGCTTTCCCAAATTGAGTAAAATGTTCTTTGCTGTGGTTGACTCCTGACGTTTACTTTTTTCACATACTTCTAAAAACTTATTTAGCATTATGACATTTCTATAAAAAACGCTTGAATATTTTATGATCCCGGTTCTTCTAAAAACGTGAACTCAGCATAACAGGGAGCATAAAAACTGTCAATAAAAATATTTTTTGGGGGTTTTGGTGGGGTATGGTTCCTACGTTATGCAGGGATAATAATTTATCAATATTTTTTATTTCAGATATTTATTATTCTCTTTGAAAAAACATACAATGAAATTCAATAAGCCATCAAATAACATTTCACAACAGCTAAAAATTAACGTCATAACTGAAAAGCTTACTGTTAAAAATGCATTGACCAGACGTATTCGCCGAATGGTGAGAGAGCTGAAAGCATCTGAAAAGCCCTTCAGAACAGACTTGCCTGGCCTCAGCAACTTCTGCAATTCTACCGCACACTTCTCTCTTCGACTGACATGGTTCTTATTGTTTTCGTTTTGTCTTGGAATTATCGTATATCAAATGTATGAAAGATTTGTGTACTACCTAAGCGAGCCTGTTGCAGTAGACGTAGACGTGAGTCAATATGACGAAATGCTGTTTCCTGTCGTGACTTTGTGTAGTCCATTCACTCCTGAGCTTTTAGCAGAAAAAAAAAATTATAATGTGAGTGAGCCTGGCGAACTTGATTTTCCACACACTCTTCTAATCAAGACAGTTATTCCTATTAAAAAGATATGGGAGGTTGCTAACACTTCTACCTTGGTGAAGAATATTACAGTAGAAAATGTAAGTACTTTTTTTCTTTTTGACACCATACGTTAAATAATTGCAGGTAACGAAAATAAAGCAAATCATTAAGAAAGCAACGTTTATTTTAAACTATACGTATCGATTTTAAGGGATAATATTATTTTACTGTGATCAATTCTAGGGAATACATAAGAAAACCTTCAGTAATTTCTGTGTTGCAAATTTGTGGAGAAAATATAAGACTACACTCGTAGAAAGTCTCCTCCTGACAGGAGAAAAACGTCACAAGTACATCAACATGCAACAACACTTAAGTTTTCGACCAATCAAATTTTGGCTTGTTGGCCTCAAACACAACAGAGCGACCGATATTTACATAATGCTGAGTGAGCCTACAGCTGATCCGCCATTAAAAATTTGTGTACTCCCTAAACGAGTCTGTTGCAGTAGACGTAGACGTGAGTCAGAATGACGTGAGTAGACCACTGACTACTATGCAGCATTAAGTGGTAAAGAATTTAAAATATTTTCCTTTTTTCCATAGGTGTGAATTATTTTACCGTATTCACTGCTGTGTTCCTCTTAACTTAAAAGCAATGTATTTCAAGTTAGAGTCTGAAATTCTCAATGGGCTCTGCATAAACTATGGCAGTACGACTGAAGTCAACAGTGTGATGATACAATCAACGTGTTTGGTTATGTATAGGATTTGTATGACCTTGCAATTGCCCCTTCCACCCATGATCCAGTTTCCACTCCCACTCCCGCTTGCACTGCCCAATATAAATGAAAAGGCACTCATTGCACCTTATGCAATGCACTACATACCTTAGTAGTGTCAATTTTGGGGTTTAACCAGGATTTTGACATACTAACGCTGATGAGTAGAAAAAATAAAATTAATTTGCAGGTTGGAAAGACAATGTTGAATGGACGTTCTGACGAAACCTCAGTCCGACAAGTACAGACAATGAAACAATTTAATTATCGGCCAAAACTGCGTTTAAGTTTTGATCACAAGTAAAAATGGATGAACATTGTAAAAGCCGAAGATACACATAGCTCGAAGCGAGTAACAAACAGCTCTGTTACGAGCTCTGAATTCTTAGCGCTCTGAATTCTGAATTCTGCAATTATGACTGAAAATTAAATCGTTTTCTTGTGAATTCCTCCGGGTTTGATGTTTCGTTAGTTATGCCCATTCAGCAATGTAGATCAGTACCATAGTTTTTGGATTGAGAAGGTCACCTGCCCAATTAACGGCATTTCCACGTCATTGACAGGGGAGGGAATGAACCATTGTAGCGATGGTAAAATTCGTTCTGAACACAACTGTAATTTCACATTTGGAAAAAAATGCAATGCACGGCTTGAAAAGGCACTGGGATGAAAAGCAATAAGTCCTGTCTAAAGATGATGCCCTGATATCCACTGGATGGTTGGGGACTTGTCTTATCCCCACAGGAGCTCAGAACCCAACTCTAAATGGTGAGATCTTCGTGAAATTTCACCATTTATTTCAGGATAAAAATATAATGGTATCTGTTATAGGCGAATATGCTAAACTTCTATTTTTCAACTCCACATGTGAACAGTGTTGCATGGATTTGTTGATATCTCCTCGCAGAACCCGTTCAAGTACAGAAAGTGGATGAGCAGAATCAAATCGGTATACAATTAACGTGTTTGGCTATTGCATAGAATTTGTCAGACTTGGTAAATTTATCCCCATGACACAGTTTGCTCAGTCCTTCTGTCCTCTTACATAGCACAATCTATGGCAGAGTCACTAGTTGCACCTTTTGCAATACAATACATTCTTAGTAGCACCAATTTTGGTATTGAACAAGGATAGTGCCACATTAAGGCAGATGTGTACCTTAGGTCTCAGACTGCCAATGTCACCTGCTCAATTTTGAATAGTTTCCATCATTCACTGTGAATGGAGGTGCGAACAAACTACTGTAGCGATGGTAAAGTTCGGTCCCGACACAATTCTAATACTGCATAGCAAAAAAATGCATTGAAGAAGACCTCTGATGAAAAGCAATATAATTCTGTCTAAAGCTGGTGCTTTGATATCAGCCCAAGATGGTTGGTTAAGATGGTAGTTGTCCCCACAGGAGTAATGAACCCCGCTTACTGTTGACTCTTCGTGAAATTTCTTCATTCAGGATAAGACCATCAGGGTATCAGTTGCCAAGTTACACAAATCCTACACAGTAACAAAACACGTTAATTGTATCATCACACTATTGACTTCAGTGGTACCTCCATAATTTGTGTAGAGATCATTGACAAATTACACTCCAATTGGAAGCAAATTCCATAGCAGCATAGAAATAGAGCAATTAATACCGGGAAAATATCGCACTGGTGAAAAAATGGGAAACCATTTGTAATTATGTACCTAACATTTAATGTTGTATAGAGGTCAGTGGTCGATTCTGGTAATTCGAAAATTGTGGATCAGCTTGTTGCTGTGTTTGTAAATGTTTGCAAATTTAAACATTTTAATTTTAAGTATTGATTTGTAGATGTGCTGTTATTTACTGTAAGTGCTCTTTTCTCAATGTCGGTCGTTGTGTTGTGTTCTTTATGTGACCAAGACCCAAAATTTGTAGCCGACAATTTAATTGTTGTTTCGTTGATGTACTTGGGGATTTTTCACCTGTCAGGCCAGTTAATTTTCAGACATAATTGCATTTAGGCCTTAATCATAATTTGAAAAATTCATGAACACAGTAAGAATTTAGAGCTCATTACAGAGCTGCTTGTTATTCGCTCTTAGCTCTGTTTCGAGCTCCAGCTTTTACATTGTTCATCAGTTTTTACTTGTGATCAAAGCTTAAACGCAGTTTTTTCCGAAAATTAAATTGCGTCATTGCCTGAACTTGCCGGTCTCATGTTTCGTCAGAACGTCCATTCAACATTGTCTTATCGTTTTGAATGCCACAAATTAATTGAAGCTGTAACATTAGACTCATGAACTCAAAGAAAATTAATACTAGTTTCGATTGCGGGGAAATAGCAATAACTTTGATGAAATATTGGACAACGTAGAAAAAAATTCACTAATTAACAAACTTTTGACATTTGTGTTATTGCAAGTCAAAATTCATTTCCATTTAAATAGTTTAGATACGCAATTACGCATGCTCCTGTTAATAAAGCAAAGGAGCGAAGCTCCTTCACAGAGGGGAACGGAGGTTTTTTCATGATTATTCTGGATGTACGTAATAAAGGGCCATTCAAAAACCATGTGGTCGGCCAGGGGGTGGGGGGGGGGGGGTCGGCTTTCGGCCACAAGTAACCACAACGGAGGGAGGGGGGTTTCCAAACAAACCACGTGGCCACTGCATTGAAGGGAAAGCCATTATCTCATTCTTATTCATTTAAAATATTAAATCAGGTGAAAAAATTAAATTTATTGGTCACATAAATATAATTCCAGATTGCAATATATTTGGGCTATACTAATATTACTCAAAGCATGGCCTAAGACTGCTCAAGGAGTGACACACACACGGAGTAGGTTGAATAGCAGATGGTTAAGAGGCATCACATGGCCCATTGTACTGTCCTCTGGATGATACCCAGCTACTCAATTATACTTATAAACAATCAATACGAGGATGATCTAGGATACTTGAAATACGAGATTTAATTTGTAAATCCCGACAAACAATAATTGTGGTATTATTCGCCTTGCACAACCTCAATATAACACACCATGAATCGATGGAAAACTACTTAGCTCGCGTCAAGACATTACATCATGCCTACCATATTCTGGTTGCCAAGTTATTGCTACCGACAATTGAATGCCCTTCTTGACAACAACAATGCTACATTTGACGCATACCTTGAAAGCCGTTTAAAGGCGTTTACCCTACTACGATCTTGTCATCCACTCTTACGAATGTAATATGGACGTTTTAAAACAAGTTTGCTTTCGTTGCTATAAGCCAAGCTACACAGTGAGCAAAGGTAAAAAAAAGGTTCGTACGGGGACTTTTAGGTGATGAGATGGTGAATGAGAAACAGATATTTTTTTTAAATGGCCTAAAGGGATTTGCTTGCATTGATAATCGTTTCCGTTTGTTCTAGTGAAGTTCCAGGAATTGATGAGCTTTTCAATGCAATGATGAGTTATAATAATTTAAAAAATCCTCAATTCACAATTTAAACACTCGTCTTCAAATTTGCGAAGTTAAGCAATCGAATTAACACGTTTTCATTGTTGTATCAATGCGTGTTATTGTCCAAAAAAAACTAAATATGTTGATCCATACCAATATTGTGAAAACAGGTTTACAGCGCATATATCGACACTCGCCGCAAGTACACGTTTTATTGTTGTTGGAGCTTAATTGTTAGAGCGTAATTGTTAGAGTGTAGAGTGTAGAGTGTCTGCGGCCTTGCAGTGCTGGAAACACCGGTTCTCGTCAGATCCCCGAAGTTAAGCAGCATTGGGCTGGATTGATACTTGGGTGGGTGACTGCCTGGGAATCTGGCTGTTGCAGGCATAGGGCCTTAGGTCTTCGGGCAGATGACCAGGAGTGGTTAACGCTCGTTAAACCCTTTGAAACCCTTTGTTAGAGTGTAATTGTTGTCAGGTAGCGGCTAACTAGCAGACTCTGTCTTTTAACTGAAACCAACTTATACGTGATTTCAGCATGCTGGTGTAAATTCCCCATGCGGAAGAAATCTTTGCAAATCGTTTGAATCAGGTGTTTTGGGTCCAGTAACAAAGAAAACCTCAACACGAAAATGTGGGAACGTGTTCTTTATGGAGAAAATGTGCCCTCATTAACGTTCAATGTTACTAGTAACTAGTAACTAGTGACTAGTAACTAGCTAATCACCAGGCTCCCATGTTAATTCCTATAGGGTATAAAGGAAAGGCACCTCTACAGCTCATTAGGGAAAGTTGCCAGATCTAAATTTCAGCAGACAGGTAAAGTGTCATATGAGGAGTGCCTTTTTCTAAAATGGGGGTTGCATCTAGTAGCACGTGGCCCTGAAGTAGCTCGAAGTGCAAAATTATTGTTGTAACAATTGTTTGTATTGTCATCCAACAGTAGATTATAACATGCTTAAGTGTTACGCGCTTATCGCTTCAGTACTTAATTGTCAGAATGCACTGTTTTTGCAAATAGGCGGTTTACTAAGAGACATAATATCTTTATTTTTTATTGCAAAGGTTTGGTCTTTTTTTTACGGTACATGAATCCAAACTGAATTATTTGCTCCTCCACAATAAAAGCGACAATTTTGCTGGAAAGAAGATTAGAAACAAAATGCACATCGTCATCACAGGTGGGAACGTGTTTTTATGTAGAAAAGGTGTCCTCAATAACGTGACGCGGACATTTTATTTTATGTAGACTTACTGTTCTTGCAGTCTAGTGTAAGTAGCGAGTAATTTGAAACAGCTGACGAGTTGATTGACGAGCCCATTTTGCCGAAGGAGCAAAGGTGCAGCAGGAAAGGCACACCCCAGTCAATTTGGTCGATCCGACTATCTCCTGCCGTCCTAAAAATCATGTAACTACTACCGATTTTTTTATCAATACTTTAAATGCCCTTAGATCAGATCCTAACGTTACACTTCCACATCCTGATGATTCCACCATACACGAAAGTTCCTCTGTTAGTCGGCGGTCAATTTTCGGCAACACTTCTCAAGATCACACAAGCTCAGCTGCCTCAACTGGCCTTAACTCTCCTCCGTCCAAAGCGCCAGACAAACAAGCACCGCTGCGCCCTCGCCCTTGGACTCCTGTCGCCATCCCTGAAACTAATATTGGCGAACTTGATGATTTCAGGACGCAACTTTCCCGGCGGGATTATCGTCGCCTAAAAAATAATCGTGAAAAGAATCATGAAACCAATGAAACTGGCTCTCCAGTTTCTAAACTGGGGAATGCTGACAGGCCTGTTTTGCCATCATGGGCTACTCAACGACCAACTGTTAGTGTTTCATCCTCGACCACGGCCAACACCCAAGCTCTGCCCCATAATACTCAGCAACATATTACTAAAATCTTTGTTGGCGGGCTCCACGTCAGTACGAAAGTTGAGCACATCCAAAGCCTTATCAAAACCACCTTTGGGCTTACGGTGGGTTGTTATCCACTGCGTACGTCATACCCAACATATAAATCGTTCTGTGTCACTGTTGATAGTAACTTTGCCGATATTATCATTAGTTCTGATGCCTGGCCACCTGGTGCTCGTGTTTCCCATTTCACTGGACGTAGACGTAAACAAACCAAAGGCCCCACTACTGCCAACCAGGCTGGACCCTCCACCGGTGCACATCATTCCCTTAAGGAACCAACAACTGGGCAACAAACAATAGACCAATTTTTTAAGCCAAATCTTCTCAATCATCCATCTGGGACTTCGGTAAACAATATCACCACCAGAAAAAAAAATGGAACTGAAGCTAACAGAATAGGAAACACCAGCACCACAAGGGATTGGAGTGATCTGACAGAAGGCGACGAGGATGGGAATTCTCTGCACCTCTCTGGATCAGAAGAACTTCTCAACAACTTAACACAAGATGATCTGGAGGCTGATCCTAATATGCTCTAAATTCAAGAGTAAAAATGTTTCCCCAAAGGGTTGTTTGCCACATAAGATTTCCAACAAAACTTTTTACTCTCTAAAGCTCTCAAACTTTAACGCTCAGGGGCTGCTCAGCAAGCTTGATGAACTCAAACTTCATGTCAACACGGAAAATCCGGATGTGATCTGCGTCACTGAGACGCACCTTTCCAGCAGAGTGGACAACTGCACCCTTGGGCTTCCAGGTTACATTCTGTATCGTTGCGACAGGGATACCAATCATCATGGTGGTGCCGCCATTTATGTTAAATCTTGCATCCCCTCGACTCTCCTTGGTTCCTCTTCTGACCCTCATGGAGAGTGGGAATTTATTCAGTGCCGGTTGAATGTTGCTAAGGATTGTCATCTGCATGTGGGCTGCTGCTATCGAGTCCCAAAAATCACCTTTCAAGTCAGCTGGCCTGCTCTCCTTTCGTCTCTCAACCATTTCATCATGCTGTCCAAGGGCTGCCAAATGATCCTCACTGGTGACTACAATTTCCCTACCATAAATTGGACCACGCTCCTTACTTCCCAATCGGAAAATAGTGCCGCTTTTGAATTCCTGGATTTTTTACAAGACCACGGCCTCCTCCAACATGTTGTGAAGCCTACCAGACATAGAACAGGACAAAACTCTAGCTTACTTGATCTTGTCATTACCAATGCTGACCTTACTGTTTCTCCCATTATCCACTATCCCCCCTTTGGGCTCAGTGACCACGATGTTCTTTGTTATAATCTCCAAATTGTCTTTCACATTAATCTTCCTGGTGGTCCCCGTCCCAATTATAGAAAAGCCGACTTCATGTTAATCAATGACATTTTTGCCTGTATTGACTGGCCTGCTGAGCTCAGGGGGTGGGACGTGGACTCCCAACTTGAAATTGTCGAAGATTTCATTCTTGATGTTATTAAGAATTTCATTCCTGTGTTTACCCCATCCACCAAGAGTGCCCCACCTTGGCTGGATCACAACATCAGGTCCCTGATTAGGCAGAAAAAACGTGCATATAATCGTCTTCGTGACTTTCCCTCCCCCTCAAATATGGCCCTGTTCAAAGCTGCCCGGAGTGCTGCCGTTTCTGGTCTTCGCTCTGCCCGTCGTGTTTATGAGGAATCCATTATTCTCAAAGCTAAATCGGACCCTAAGTCACTTTTTGCCTATGTTAATCGCAATAGAAAGACTGCTCCTACTACCTGTCTGAAGAGTAATAACGGTCCTATCTTGCTCGATGACCTTGATATTGCGGCGGAATTTGGTTCGCATTTTGCCTCCTCTTATCTGCCACATCTTCCCAGCCCTCCAATGGATGCTGGCTTCATTACTACTCCTTTCCTGTGCTCGGACGTGGAGCATGCTTTCCTTGCTTTAAGGGAGGATTCTTCCTGTGGCCCTGATGGCATTTCCCCTCTCTTTCTCAAATCCTGTGCAAAATCTCTTGCTACCCCCTTCTTTTTGATCTATCAAAGTTCCTTTTCTTCCTGCACTT
Source organism: Lithobius niger (assembly GCA_023313725.1). Lineage (NCBI taxonomy): Eukaryota > Metazoa > Arthropoda > Chilopoda > Lithobiomorpha > Lithobiidae > Lithobius > Lithobius niger. The sequence goes on along the minus strand of JAHWFP010220636.1, from coordinate 1,968 downwards.
TTCCTACTCGTTGGAAAGATGCTAATATCACCCCTGTTCATAAGGGTGGGTCCCTCCATGATGTTAATAATTACCGGCCGATTAGTCTACTTTCTGTCGCTTCTAAAATCCTTGAAAGGTTTTTCCATAAATCTGTTATGAGCATTTGTCAACATCTCAATATCGACTTTAAATTCCAACACGGTTTCCTCCCAGGCCGTTCTTGTCAATCTAACCTTCTTGAAACTTACAACCACCTTACCACCTTCCTGGACAAAGGGATGCAATGTGATCTTGTATTCTTCGACTTCCGCAAAGCCTTTGATTCTGTTTCTCACTCCCTCCTCCTTAACAAACTGTCATATTTGAATTTTCCTAAATCACACATCGCCTGGATCAACTCTTATCTTTCTCAGAGACGACAACGTGTTAGTCTCAGGGGTTCCTCTAGTGAATGGGTCCCTGTTACCTCTGGGGTCCCCCAGGGATCTGTTCTGGGCCCCCTTCTTTTCAATCTTTTCCTGAATGACCTCCATTCTGTCATCCACTCCTTTAGCAGGAGCTATGCGGACGACCTGAAAATTCTTTCTCCCGCTTATCTTCATCAAGATCTTCAGCAAGACATCGACGCTGTTGCCATCTGGTCGACCAAAAACTGTCTTGCCCTTAATCCTCCCAAATGCATGGTGCTGCATTTTGGGCATAACAACCCACACTACAGCTACCGCCTTGGTAACTCTACTATCCCTACTAATACGTCCCATAGGGACTTGGGCATTTTGGTTGATCCGTCTCTTAAATTTCATGTTAATACTAACTATATCATCGGCAAAGTCTTTAAAAAAGCCCACTATATTCTTAAAACTTTCTCTGCTGTATCACCAAAGCTGTTTGCTCTCCTGTACAAAACCTTCCTTCGCCCTACACTCGAATTCTGTTCTCAGATTGGCCGCCCCTGTTATGCCTCCTTCTTCGCCCGTCTTGAAACTTGTCAGCGCCGCCTCACAAAATGGTGCCTTCCCCTAAAACACTTCTCTTACGAAGAACGTCTTCGCAAACTGAACCTGACCCCTGTCAAAACCAGATTCCTCCGTGGAGATCTTATCCTCACGTACCAAATCTTAAACCACCTCATTGACGTTCAGGCTGCTGACTTTTTCTGTCTTTCTCATACCATGACCAGGGGGCACCCCCTTAAACTCTGTGGAAGTATTTCCTCCGGCAACGTGCGTCACAGGTTTTTTTCTGAACGTGTGGTCGAGGCATGGAATGCTCTGCCCGTCTCGGTTGTTCTTTCCCCTTCACTTGATTCCTTTAAAAATCGGCTGGACCACTTTCTTGCTTAGGCTTTTTTGGTGGTTGGCCCCTGGTTGGTCTGTGTTTTTGGTGGTTGGGGTGGGTGCTTCTTGGCTTTCAGCTTGCACCGTCGGGTTTTCTATTTTTTCTATTCTTGATTAATTTTAGTAATCTTCGTCTGCCACCAGAATATTAGAACTGTATGAATATTTACCATTCCGTGAGTTTGTAGTATGTGTTCATGATTGAATGATTAACGTTAACCTCGGGAAGGCCAAGTGAAGGGGGATGTGCTGAATGAGTGAGCGAAGCATACAAAAATTAGCGTTTGTTAGCCAGTGCGCTCAAAAATCAGGTTAATCGCACGGAATAATACTTTGGACGTTAAATGAAAACTTGAAGATTGCTACCGCTAGTAGCAATCATCTAGTTTTCATTTAACTTTCGAACTATTAGTAGGTGCGATTAACTTGGCTAATAGGATTAACCTTGGCGGCCTTTCCTTAGTTGAATGATATCACTACTTTCAAAGGCCGACCCTTTTTGGGAACTTGGCGGCTGCTCTTATACCAGTTTTGGTTTTGGGTGGATTTAAATTACCCAACGATTCACATTACGCCGATGACGTAACTAAAGGGCATTAAGCTCCGTTCGAAAACGAAAACATTTCTTTCCCTTTCCGCCTGTTTAACG
>JAHWFP010220635.1:0-14624 GCA_023313725.1 Lithobius niger | reverse complement strand
GCCAAATACTTACGAAACGTTGTTGTAGGTGTCCGCGCTGGTGTCTACTTCCCGTCACGGTGCAGGCCAATGGCGAACCTAGAATGCTTGCACGTGGTTACGCCGGCTCTCCCACGAGACGAACAGAGGCGCGTTGCGGGAGCGCAACAAAAAGCGCGCAGGCTTGGCCGTGCGACTGTGCGCGCGCACCTTCTCAATCCGAACACCCCCTTCCCCTCCCCAACCTCCTACGCGAGCGCAGACAGGATGGAACGAGGCAACGATGTCGGCCTATACGTTTTCAAAATGATACGTATGATTATAGTATATGTCCAGGAATGTTTCTTTGAAAAAATACGTTTGGCCGACGCGCAGGCTGTAGCCTCAGACTGACAGGTACCCGTAATTTGTGGTACAAAAGAATTCAAAAGAATTTTTGGTAGCTATGAATGCACTGCGCTTCTCAACTATTGAGACCGAGCCAAGTCAAATTTCAATATTAAAGGCACATAAATCCATGATAATATAATAATAATACTAACAATTTGTCACGATAGCAACAGGTCTGGAAAGGACCCTAGGATCACTAGCAGCCAGCCTAAATTACAAAAAGAAGACAATCACATATAATGATATAGATTGGCCAACGGAAGGTGAGGGGATTAGGTATTGGGACACGAATGCCTTATCACCAAGGTTAGACCTGCCAGGGACTCTGAGGCCCCCGATGGCAAGCATCGCCAAACGTGTTGGACACGGTAGGTGTAGGATCGGCCCACGTAAAAAATAAAAGGCAGATGAAGAAATGAAACCTTTAAAAAGCGTCGTTATGATAAGTACTAAAAAGAAAAGCATCTCCAAAATTAGAATTGTCACCACCTAAAAATAAATAAATAAAACACTTTGTTGCAATAACAATAATATAATAATAACAATAATAAAGTTTAGCACAATAAGTGAAAGGACACGGTAGGGCCACATAGTGGCCACTAACTCCGAGCCAAAATTAAGTTTAAAAAGAATAAAACCAGCCATAGGCTGAAGGCTACAAAATAAAACACCACCACAAAACGTAAACAAGAAAAGAAGACTTTGTTATGTTGTAGTTAGCTTCATGAAACTGGAGAGGCCTGTTTTGTGATTTTTTTTTTCTTGAACGTAGGAAAAGAAATGAACAAAACCACTTCAGATGGAAGGGCATTCCAAACATTCACCACCCGTTGAGAGAAGAAGTACTTCCGACAGTCCCTAGAACTTGACTTACAGTCAATTTAAGAGGGTGACCTCTAGTAAGATTATCACCTCTGACCTCTAAGGTTAGAGTTAATGTCGCAAAATTATCCCGCACAAAAGAAAAATCAAGAAAATGACTGTGTTGGCAACATTTACATTCGTTTGAACTAATGTCACAAAACTGAGTCATACAGGAAAGCCAACAGGGATGCATGTGCCTTTAAAGCAAACTGCGACGTCATTGTTAATTAAGTGGTTCTCGGGAGCACATGCATGGTTTTTTTTTCTTTGCGCATGAAACGTTTTTATGCCAGTCTTAAAAAAAATGTCCGCTCATGCATCAACATTTTTACTAAACAGTTTCTGGAGCCGATGACCATATCAACCCTTTGCTCCATTCACATGATCTCGAAACGAATCTAAGGACCGCCAGAGCGTATCACAACTAAACAACTGGATTAAATACATTGGATTAAATATTGCATTCTTAATCCAGTGTGCAATATTTACACTGAGCGTGGCAGTAAAACATGGATATTTTACTCCACAATCAAATGTAAGCTAATGGATTGTTGTTTTGTGAATAAAGTCCATCGCCTGCATCTGAAAAAAAAAACGCCACATGCCCGCGTCCATTTCTTTATACTACTTCTGAGAACCATTTATAAGTGGTATAATGAATATTATGTGTAGAATTTTTTAATTACTATCATTAAAACCATCGCACCCAGTAGAGTGTTTATTTTTCAATTCCGTTATAATTATTTTTTCAGTTTCATTCACTTTTTAATTTTTAATGTTAACTGTTTTACGATATGTTGGCTTTGCCTCCTTTTCTTTTATATTTATATTTCAGTTTGTCAGCATCACACAAATTTTTATTAAAATTATTTCTCGATTGGCTTTCTCCAAGTGTCCTGCTTTTACGTTTCTTTTAATCACTTATTCTAAACTTTCAGTTGTATTTCTAGAATTTTCTTACTGTATTCCACATGTTAACACTTTTTTCCTAATCAGCTCTTCTGCGCCTAAAGTTATTTTGGTCATTGTATTCAATTTCTATTTCTATTTAATTTTTAATTCTGACTTTTTGTACTGAGCACTAAAATTTATATCGACTTCTTTCTTCTTTCTGATGATATTCCATAATATATTTTTTTTAAGTTAATGTCTTTTGTAATCTCTCCATTTACCCATTTTTTTCTTGAAGCTATTTTTTAAATCTTTCATCGTATTTATAACATCAGTCTGCTTCCTTTAAGCATTTTCTTTATGGATTTTGCAAACACAAGAATGAATTTCGTACACATACTATTTACATCCTGAAAATGATTAAGGAAGTAACAGTCTAGCTCTTTAAGGACCCCCGCACACTAGGTAGCCGGGTCGTGCGGACGTGGTCGTCGCGGCCAAGAGAACACGGTGCAACGCGGCCATGTCCGTTTTCCCTTGATAATTCTCGATCACGTGATGAAAAATGAATACGGAGCAAGCATTGTCACGCCCTGTGGTCGCCTGCACACTGCCCGGGATCCCAGTGGCCGCTGCTACTGACTGGGTCGCAGCACTCACTAGGATCCTGGGCGGCGTCCTCCGTATTCATTTTTCATCACGTGATCGAGAAGTATCAAGGCAAAACGGACATGGCCGCGTTGCACGTCGCCATGTGTTTTTTTTTGGCCGCGACGACCACTGGCCGCATGGCCTGGTTGCATAGTACGCAGGGGCCTTTAAGGTTTTGATTAATGTACTGTCCTTCCTGATAATCTTTTCATTCACTATTTGCATGGCATCGAGCTTGTTTTGTCCCAATAACGGTCAGCAATTTTCTCTTTTGCTGTTCTTACTTCATAATTTCTAATTTTCTCCTTTTAATTTTACTTCCTTTATATTTAACGATATATTAATAATTTAAATATAGATCATAATAATCTTTTAGATATGGGTAATCTTTTAATAATAATTTAAATTTACACAGAGTTGGCTTGACCCAGATTTTCTAACCCTCCCCCCCCCCCCCACTTCCTGCATTTGCTTAAAGAGATACTTTTTTTGCACAGACTGGGACCGTTCAAGTATTACGTCATCGAGAAGGGAGAAGGTCGCCTACTGGTGACCATTGTTGATGATTGGTGACGGGGGAGGGGGTTGGCCAGTTGATGACGTAAGCACGTCTACCCAGTAAAACACAATTTTAAAGGGAGGAAATACGCAAAAAAAGTTCTCAGAAAACTGTGATATACAGGCAATATACCCTTCTTGCTGGGGGGGGGAGGGTAAAGTTAGAAATGACGTAATGCTGGAGGGGGTTCAACAATTGATGACTAGTGATGATCAGGGGAGGAAGGGGATGAAAATGGCCAATTTCGTGATGACGTAATACTTGAACAGTTACAGTCTTCATTTTGAATAAGTAAACTATTCTTTCCCGCATTGTTGTCTTAATTTTTTTTACGTAAAATAACATAATAGTGGAGGGGGGGGGGGGGTTTAACAAATGTTGGGGATTGATAACGAGGGGGGACGGATGGATAATTGCCACTTTCGTTACGTCATTTGACCGCTCCCCCATCCTATTTAAAACATAAACTATGCCCGGTGGATAAGCAAAATAAAGTGCAAATAAGAAGATGTCTTTCACTTCACTACGAAAACTGATGATTACAGTGTGCAATGCACTTTTTTGTGTTGTGACTTTACACGTAGATTGCTCTTATATGCATAGCCCAAATAAAATAAAATAACATAAAAATCCTTGAGCAAGGTAAAACGTGTACCAGAGAAGGATTAATTAGAATGTTTTTATTGAAGCAAATAAAAGTGTGGATGAGAAAGTACTAAAAGTAGAAACACTGTAGTCTTTGTTAAAAAGCTCACGTGAGAAGTGTGAAAAAAAGGTAATTTCGTATAACTGGTGAAAATATATGCCTACTCGATAACAAAAAAGTTGTCAAATTCTTAACTTTTTCCTAAAAGTTACTACGAAATTTTCCTAAATTCCTAATTAAAATCAGGCCATTTTACGCTGAGAGGCCTGTTGCAGCAAACGCGCCCCACCATACGTCATCACCAATTTTGGCTGTTTTTCGCAATGCTTAAGCAGAAAAACATTAAAGATGACCTTGTACGAATACAGGATACAATAACTAACACGGGGCCGAGACCTACTGTCATTCGCCGGGTACAACACCAACTGTGCTACACGGGCGGATCTTTAGCTACAAACTAAGCCCAACTTACAAGCGGTTCAACCTTACTCATTTATCCCATGTTGGCCGCAAACAAGCAAGTAGGCACTTCCGGGTTAACAAGGAATGAACTCAGCTTCCATTGCGTAAAGATCAAAGGACAGTGTGACATCGTTTCGTTGCACGCGAATCGAACACGCACACAATATGGCGGCTGCTTGCTAAATGGCCGATCCAGCTGTACGAAAGGTTATGTCAAACTGATTTATACACTGTAGCTTCCTCAAAACGTCTTCATTAGAGTTCAGTTTCAACTACGAGACACAGACAAAGTGTGTTTGTGTTTGCTGCTAGATGGCGCTGGTCGCGAATTAGCAAGGTGATATGTCACGAATTCAGAAAAGGCTGAACAGTTCAGAGGCACCCTGACCGATCACATAAGCATCTTGATAAAAATCGCCTGGACAGACAGAAGATGAAGCTCCGAGCCAGACGTCAATGAATAAAATACACAACCAAAACACAGGTGTGAAAAAGTTAGAATTGAAGCAAATCGTCATGGCCAATAATCTGGTACATCAGCAAAAGGTCTCTAAGATGTCCTTCAGGGAGTGAGGTAAGTTTGAGATGACGAAAGCGTTTCTGGACAGTTTCCAAGATTTCTTGGTCCTTGGCAAGGTGGGGATTCCAGACCCACAACAGTATTCAATGTGCGGACGCACAAAGGTCATGTAGAGCAGCAAAATAGCAGTGCTACAGAAAAATGGTGAAGTGAGATATTAGCATACTAAAGGTTGCATTAGCGTGTCTAGCAGTAGCAGCTCACTGGACATCAACTTTGAGGTTGGCAGCGAACAAGACACCAAGATATTTTGCAATTTCAACACTTAGTAAACGGGTATCATCACAGAAGTAAATGTGTCTGTTTTCACGCTTCGCATTTAGGGGTTAAAGGACATCTAATTTTCCTCAGCCCATTTAGAGATATTGTGAAGGTCCCACAGCAAAATCCTCGGAAGTTCTGCTGAAGCGATATAGCATGGTGTCGTCGGCGTTAATGTTGCAGTTAGATCTGATCCCACAAGGAAGGTCGTCAATAAAACAAGAAAAAGCAGCAAGCTGAGCATGGTGCCCTGGGGGACACAGCTAGTAGCCAGAGACCAATTCGATGAGGCACCATAAAAAGTGACACGCTGCAACCTTCCAGAGATAAAAGCAGTCAGCCTGGCATGAAGATTCCCAGAGATACTGTTCCGAGCCAATTATTTGTTCAGGAGAGTGGTGTGAGGAACAGAGCCAAATGCCTTGCGAATGTTAGGCAGCATCACATCACAGAGAGTTTCCAAGTCAACAGCACATGCTTAGTAGTGATTTGCCTCCAGCAAGTTAGTGAGCCAAGACCTTTCCCGGTGAAATTCATGCTGAGTAGCTAAGTAACCGATTCTCTACAAGGTAATCAGAAACAGCTTTGTAGATATATTCCTCAAACACATTGGAGACTTGGGAGGTTAAACTGATTGGCCTGTAGTTTTGCGGCATCCTGCAGTCATTGCAAATGTTACTGGTACAATTACAAAAATGTACTTTGATGAGCAATGTTTTTAACTGGCTGTTTAAATGAATGGCAAGATCCAACACGACTCCAACATCTCGCAGTGAACCCTGTCATTACGTGAGCTGCAGCACGCCCGTCCAATTGCCGCATAACACGGGATTTGGCCGAGCGCCAGCAGGAAGACAGTGAGTGGGCCCAACTGCATGTTCAACCTGTTGGAACCGGATTGTTACAGTCAACCAGTCACGTGATGTAAATCATTGGTGGGAATCTTCTGCTCCAGCAGGTATAAAAGCCCGCAGGAACAGAGGATCCTCAGTTGATGTTTAGAAGAGCACTCAAAAGGTTGGTCTTATGAGACGCTGCTAGGGGTGACTTGGGCTGCCACCTGGGTCAGTGCCTAATATGTGACACTCTATGTACAGAACCCCTAGCTGTGCAGTAAGAGTGAATTGTGCTTGAGTAAATCTTGAAATCAATCGTCGACTCCCTGAGTAGTTACATATTTTGGGGCCTAATGAGATTACCTACATCTTCGAGATATGAAATTCATGTTTTCAAAAACTTTGGGAAGGAAAGAAGAATGAAAAATCTTTGATAGAAGATTTCGCGTGTTTCTTCACTAAGTGACAGTGTCGAAGTAAACAAATATATTTAGCAGTGAATATTCTGGAGGCAAAAATCTCTCGAATTTTACAACCAAATTAGAGGTAAATTCTACGGCCCAGCCTGCGATGGTGTTGTAGGGACTCCTACAGTTATTAGAATTTATTTTCCAGACCAAAGCATTTGGTAGTCGGTAATAAAAATGCAACCCACTTTCTTTTCTGTAATGAATTTAAAGTAAAACAGTTGTAAGGACCTTAGCAGTGGGGAAAGCTGCCCATTGCCTAGTGAACTACACTGGGGATGATTCCAGGCCTGTGGCTGTGGTGTACAGTGGTCCGAGATTGCTGTACTATTGGTGATGGATATGTTGGTAGGTGGAGTGGGGACGTGTGTTGTGATGCCTCTTTTCATAGAGACACCTGGACGGGTGGAGTAGGTGTGTTTTTTTGGAGGACCTGCGCCACGAGGTCAGTTCTCTGTTCCTTTCCTGCCTCCGTGTGTTTGTTGGTGAACTGGCGGCTATCAGTGTTGCTATTGACATTGGCCTTGATCTACGACTTCCGGGGTTCAGGATATTGACAGACTCTGCGTCTTGTGTGGGCTGCATTCGGCGTGCCCTTTCTGATGTAGAGGAGTCACACCCTTTTGTGGTGGAAATTAGGTGGAAGCTTTTTCGTGCTTTGCAATCGGGTATCGAGATGGCAATTCAGTGGGTCCGTGGGCACATTGGGCATTTTGGTAACCAGGTGGCCCGGTACGATTTGGTACGGTTTGGCCCGGAGTGGTTGTTTGTCGGGAGATCACCTGAAAAGATTCCAGTCTCCCCTGTAACCTCCGTCCTGTGATTGTGGCTCAGGCCTATGCCGGAATGGGAGGTTGGTGTGACAGGGAGTAGGCTGTTTCACCTTCAGTGTCTGACCCAGTGGGACTTGCGGACATGTCCAGGCGTGATGCTGGTGTGCTGCCTCGTCTGCACACGGGGTATTTGATGCTCAGATCATACGAGTGCAAACTTGAGAGGAGGATTTCCTCCCGTTGGATTTGTGACACAGGTGATGAGATTGTAGAGCACTTTTTGCTTCCTTGTCCTCTACGGGCTGTTTTTAGACGGTTTCTACTTACGCAAGCTGGTGCAGATCTGGCAAATATTATTGGTGTTCGGCCATTTAATTTGTTAGCAACCGCACCCTCAGAGCAACTCTGCGGTTTTGTTATGCCATGTCGTTTAGCCTGTCTTCATTGGAGTTCTTGCTGTCCGCGGTGGGATATGTAACTATGGTTTGGTGGTTTTCAAGCATTGTTGTGGTTCTTAGTTTAGATTTAAGCTTAGAAATGAGTGTACGTCGAATTAGGTCTTCAGACTCAAATAAAACCAAATTCAAATTCAAATCCAAATCTTAAGTCCACGCGTTTGCTGATTAGCATTGTTGCTTAATAACAATGTTTAAAACAATGTAAAACAACAAAACTGACCGTTCAGGGCCCCGTAACTCCGGAATGGCACGACTAATTAAAATTTCTATTTCCATATAGGGCATATCTGCAGAAGTATCTCTTCAAATGAGCTAAGAACCAGCTTTCTATGACAAATGGTTTAGTCTGAAACACAACAACAACAAACAACAACAACATTCCAAGCCAAACAAGGCGTAGGCTTAGTGTACTTTAGTGTATTTTCCAGATTTCATTGTAGGCTGCGATGCAACGTCTCATGCGTACTCCAGTCTACAGATCAGTGCATCAAGTTAATTGGAGAACTATTTTACAGTTTCACATACTCCAGAAGATAACTTTGGTTTTTGCCTATGAAAAATACTTTTGTAAGGTTCCGGAAAACCCAGCTAGGGGTCTGGGGGTGCGTGTAAGCATTTTACGATATCTTAGTGCCGGTTTCTGCCATTTTTTTGGTTTCCAGTGAGCACATTTGCAACAAATTAGTAATTTGTCTTATTCGTTCTTCAGGATGGCAAGTTTCGTGTTTTTGTTTAGGCATTTTCTTTGCAAATTAAATTAATCGAGCTCAGTTTAAACTTTTAGGCTAAAATGAATACGATTTTTTTTAAAAGGACTATTGAAAGATGAAAAATAGTAAAATGTTTTTCTCACTTTTATCCCAGACGACTAGGCTAGAGTTATTACTGCAAATAATTTCCACATTTTAAAGCAGCAACATGCTTATAAAAAATCGAACGTCGAAAGATGAAACCTTTTACTCAGTTTTGTCGAAAACAATTTGAGGTAATATTGGAGAAAAATGTACTCCATTTTCAGTTTTTATCTTTTGATTTGGGGGATCTTAGGGTTGTTTTTGCCCTCAGTTTCGGGACCAGTCTCATGCTTGGAGGAAAGAGAAGTAATTATTTAACTTTCCTCCAAATTCTCGTGGTTGGGAGGAGATCTGCAAGGAAGCGACCAGAAACGATCAGGGGCAGCGTGTCAGTGCTCGCATACTACACAGAAGTCTTGCGAAAATTAATGAAAAAAAAATGAAAAAAAAAACCCGCATAAAAAACTTTACTTTCAAACTGACCGAATGATGATAATATAATTAACCATTATTAATGGAAACGTGAATTTGCCGTGCAATTTAGTCCTATTTTGCAACTCGATAACTGGAAATTGCCAATTCTATGTCATCTCGGACCCGGACGTGATCCCCAGTCGCTACGACCCTGATGAAAAAGTCACCCTCCTCCCCCATTTATATATTAGAAGGTATTATTTTAAAATACCTTAACGTTTCACCAAACAAATCAATGCCAAAAAATGAAAAGGTATGCGTCTAATTCTAATTGGCTGTGCTACTTTTTTTTCTCCTTTTTTTACTGAATAAGAACACGAAGAATGCGCTGAAGTTGGCAGCGATAAGAAGCACGTCTGCTGCTCCCTGTAGTCTAGTCCAATGAATGGGACAGCCGCGTCACGTGCGGCCTGTCTACTTCCGTTTTCTATTTCCTTTCCAAATATTTGCAGGTCTTACTTCCTGTCTCGGGGCTCCTGCGGGGTCCCTCGGCGATCGCCGACTAGCCAACCTGGCCAGTCCGACACTGACATTTTGGGAGTTACTTTTTGTGAATAGATTATTTAAAAAAAAGTTTTCTTTTTCTTTTCTTTTTTTTTGGAGGGGGGGGGGTACTAAATTTCTCCCCATTAGCACAATTAGAGATACGCCTACCGATAATCTAATTATCGGCGGCCCTGTGCCGCCGCAAAGTTTCGAAAAAAAGAAGTTACGAGCAAAGAAAAAATAAAGAGCTTTAAAAGAAAAAGGGCACTAAAGTACAGTAAAATGCTTTAGTTTCCCGGCTCTACCCCGGATCCCAATGGGTGAGCTGACAGAGCTACCCCAGACCCTCTATCGAGGTTGTGCTGTGGATACAGTAAAATCCTGGCTATGGCCCTGAAGCCAAAAATAAGTATCACGATCCCAGCTCAGCTCCAGATCTCTGATGTGACAAATCGGAACTTAACAAAACATTTGGTTTTGGTACACGTGTTTACCAAGTCTAACAAAGCTTAATTATATATTAAATTTGAATGGATAATATTGAAAGACGGTGGAGAAATTAAGCATCGAAATTTCGGCGTTATCATGGGAGACCTAGGTCAAACCCAGCCTTTACTGACATTATTTATTACCTCATCGTAAATGCAATAGCGTTAATTAATTTTTACGTGCGATATTATCGCATGGAATTTCGTTGTTATCCTCGTATTTTGTGTATAGTTTTACTATACTTTGTTCCACATTATGTTTTCAGAAAACTGACTGTATGACACCACGTTTTCTTCCACTACGAATGCAAAAAATCCGTAATCATCCCATTCGTAAACTGGAACAGTAACTGTGTAGAGTCTACAAGTATGATATCCACATGTTTTTGCACTCTTAGTGCAAGAAAACGAGTCGTCATTCAGTCAGTTTTCTGAAAACATAATGTGGAACAAACTATAGCACTGTCATTATAATTTTCCTAATAGTTACACTATTTTTACTTTTGTTATGAAACTAACTGCATTATTGTCATATCGCATAACAGTCTATGCTAAAAAAAAAAAAAAAGGACTTATTTGTATTTTTACTGAATGCTGTACTTCCATCTGGCACCATAACTTGTTTAAAAAAAAAGTAAAGTTGCAGTAATCGTGTTCCTCTTGAAATTTTTAAGACACCAATTTGTATTTTCACTTTGCAAAAATAATCACGCGCATTTTCCTCCGCCTTACGAATTCCCGACGTCAAACGCGTGTCGGCTGGAGCATCGTGCGCAAAACCCCTTTACAACGAACGGATTCCAAGTACAAACAACAACTTGGCGTTGCCAGGAGAAAGTAGCCGACGTTCGCTGCTTCACTTCATCTCGAAATAACCCTCCGATTTTCTCTTTGTTTTTTCTGACAACAGCATCACACCGCTTTTCTGCCGTAGATTCGGTGTTAGACATGCATTAGAATAATGATTGTCGTAAGTGGTAATGTGTAAGGTGAATGAACCTTTACGGAATGATAAGAGCGCATTCGTGCTTTGGTCAGAGGTGTGCTTTATTACTTTCGTCGGCGGCGGTGTAGGTCATTATTTTTCGCAACGGCGGCAGCCTCTGCATCATTGCATTAAAGCATGCGTGTTACGTAAAAATATAGAAAAAATAAACGTATAATTTGTCATCACGTTAGATGGAGTGCCGGGAAAAAAAATCCCAAAAAAAGAAAATCCGGGTAAAACAGTCTCCGGAAAAAAAAATATCCCTGGACAAAAATTTCCGCAATAAACTCCCGGAATAAAAATCCTCGGGAAAAAAAAAAGAGGATTAAAAAGAAAATACAAAATCTAAGAATTAAAACTCATTAAAAAAAATCAAACCCTCGAGCATGGAAATTATTCTAGATATTTTCTAGTAAAATTGTCCCTATCGCCCCGACATAACCTCAGCAGTTGCCAAAAAGTTGTTGATTCGATTATTTTCTTTCCATTCCTAAGTTTTGATGAGGACGCTGACGTTGTGTAAATTTGCATTTGGTCTATAATTTAATTAACTTGCATCTAAAATATGAAACGGTAGGCAGAAGAACATCTAAAAAAAAACCGTCTAAATTTTATAATTTCTGTGATTTGTTATGACATGTGTCTGCCTTGCTAGTGCTACCGTACTCGCTACAGCTACACACATAACACCAGAATTAGTAACCAATCACACACTCTTTCAAGTAGGAATGCCTCTTTAATTGGATGAGCTACAAGTTTTGGAGAGTTTTTAATTTTTTATTTTTATGAAATCTTATTCTTATATCTTGTGTATGAGGCACCGTTTGTGACATTATTAAGTTGCGTGAAATGTGTATAATGTGGCGAATATATAAAATATTTTGCATATGTATATAATATTTTGTCACATATATGTATAAATATATATAATACTGGATATAAATATTTCCCATTTATAAATGTACTTTTCCATATAAAATATTTCCATGTATAAAATATTTTCCATATATTAAACTTTTTCCATGTATATTATACGTTGTATAATTATTTCCATATTTATATATTTGCGAATATGTATATATTTATATACATATTTGCCACGTTATATATAATTAAGGTAACTTAATGTCATAAACGGCGTCTCATGCGTACTTGTGTATTACTTTCTTATTCAATTCTCGGGATTTTTATTCCAGAGATTTATTTTCCGGTGTTTGTTTTTCGTAGGAATTTTTTTCCGATGCTATTTCACTGGGATTTTTTTCCAGGGCATTGCTTTTCCAGGGATATCCCACCACCTGCATATGACAATGCCCGACATGTTAATAATTTAATTATTCTTAAAAACAACGTTAGGACCAGTGGCGTGTCCCCCCCCGCCTTCCCCTTCCCCAGTTGTTAAAATTAATGTAGTGACGCGCTCTTGAATTAAAGAAGCGTAAGCAGCGGGGGTGTGCAAGTTGACGTTTGTCTTTTGTGGTCGGTGGCAGCGACGCCAAAGTGTAACAACGGGGCACACCTCTGATTTTAGCTCATTATTATCGCGCCCAACTTCTGGTAAACGCCGCGCGCGCGTTTGCGTGTGTCCTCGTTTCAAACTTTGTACACATTTCCCAATGCGATTCCAGCGCGTGGCTATTTTATTTGCGCCTTTGCGGCCTGGTGGTTTTCTATGGATTTTGGTGCTACCGATCGACGTTTTAAACCTTACTACTTGCTGCTAATATCGAATGCTTACAGAAGTAAATAGATTCGAACCTAAACCATAGCCTACGGTTCGAGCCTGTTTATGAACGAACAAACGAACTGCCTCGACGCGTAAAACCTCTCTATAACGAGGCCCGGCTTGAACTTAACCGGTTTTCCGATTTTGTCGCCCCAAAAATCACTCATTTAAGTTGGGTTATAGAGATACGAATAAACCATTACAGTAATTTTCCGTTTTTATCTGTACCGATCTGTTTGATTACGTCCTAATCTGTTGATCGAGTTCAGCGATAGGCAGGTAGGAATGTCTTCGATCGCCCGCATGTCAAACCCCGATACACTAACATCCCGCCGTTCTCCTGTTTTTTTTTTTTTTTTTTAGCCAATGCACGAATCGACGTACAATTTAGAGACGTGATACCTAAACCTTCCAAGGCGGATTGTACGAAGGAACGTGTGCCGTAAGCATTGTTAGACGACCATTGCTGCGCCTCCCCCGCGCCCCTCCCCCCTCCCGACCCGTGGACGCACACCTCGTGCCCAACTCGCGCAGCGGATGTATTGATTTCAAGCGTCGAATTGGGTCAGGCCCAAAACCAAGCCAAAACTCGCTACCCGCGCGCAGACGCTCTTGTGTTCTTGCTCATCAGATTTTGGCGGAGAGAAAACTTGCGTTTCGTTCTTAACGAAAGGGTTTGTGGCCCTTTGATCTGGCCTATAGCAAGTGTTCGTGGCGAGACCTTAGCTTTGCCCTCTACTACTATCAATAAACTTTACGTAGGCCTATGCAAGTCCGCCATCTTGTTGCGACTTGGATTTTAAAGTAGAATGAAGCAAGCGGGGGGGGGGGGGGGGGGGGGCTGTGTCGCTCATCCACTTTTCGTATTTATTTATGTTCATATTTGTCGACTGTTGTGTTTGTCGCTGTTATGTTTGGCAGAACATGTTTATGACAAAGTTTACCAATAGCAGTAGAAACTAGAAAAAAACCACAGGGCCTGGGCATTATTCACCTCTAGAATTGACCTTGTAGACCTCCAGACAGGAATCTAAAGGAGCTATTATTAAAATTATAGTATTAAAAAATAAACACAATTTATTCGTGGAGAATTCGTTGCCTTCTTGCGTTCAGTCTCAATATGAACTTCAACGTCAATTTTGAAACCGTATAGTACCCCCCATAATAAACATAGACCAAATTATTTGGGTATTGGGGGTCACAGCTATTTCGCAGCATTAAAAAATGTAAGTTATTGCTGTAGTTGTGTTCTCTTTGCCCTCACGTGGAGATCGAGCCAATGAACCGATTTTCAACTGTTATAACTTAAAATATTGGTAAAAACAAGGCCCAGGGCCTTCTGAATGCTATTTTAATGTGACTGCAATATTCTCTTCGTCTTCTGGTTGGGGAAATGTTGATTTAACCTATAGAGATAGAACCGGTAAACCGATTTTCAATATTTGTTCCTTTAAATGTAGGTGCTAACAAAACAAGAACCAGGAACTTATAACGGCTATTTTTACGTGACAACAATACTCTTTTTGTTGTTCTTCTTGTCGGGGAAATTTTCCATTTACCTAGAGATCGAACCAAAGTTACCTGGATTATCTCCAAGAAAAAAAAATAGCAGATACTAGTATTAAAACACACTTAAGCATATGAAATATGGATGTAAGCCTTCAAAAATCTTGATACTCTGAAATAACAGACATAGAAAAAGACGTGTAAGCCTCAGCGTTTCACTAATACGTGTAAAAAAAAAGCTCCAGCTTGGTTTTTTTTGCGATGCTGGAGATTCTTTTTTACATCGATGCTGAAGGCTTCCACGTATTTTTCTTGTGTCTTGTATTTTATACGCTTAAGCATTTT
>JAHWFP010220633.1:64198-84091 GCA_023313725.1 Lithobius niger | reverse complement strand
AAATTGTTGATCCTCAAAACTGTTGCATTCTTTGTTTGTTTGTACAACGCACTATTCGTTGTGAAATCCAGGTTCCTTGGTTTTCGGCTCGTATTTCTCCAGCTAAATTGTCCCTCTCATCGTCGTGTGGCAGCTAACCCAGTTTGGGTTCGTGCTCCCTAAAAACAACAACACCACGCTCTCACAATTAACGCACACCAAAATTGGTTTCTACAATTGGTTTTTAACAATGTACGTTAGATTTTTTATTTTCCCGCCCAAAATACATCCGATTATCGATCTGGAAAAAAAAAAAACATAACATTTCATCAAATTCGGTTCAGGAGTTTCGGCGTAATGTTATTGCAAAATAACCCCAACGAGTCATTGCATAAAGAGCTACGCTTCAATAAGTAAATATACGGGCTACACAGAACGGGGGTGCTTGTCAATTAGGCTAATTCAATATTAATTGAAGTTTTTGTTACGGTTTGAACGCGTTGCCAATTTCGCGTAATATTAAACTTAAACTTGAAACTTTAATTCTTGGTTAAATCGCCCATTACAAATAGCTGCCAAACAAAACAAAAACGCAAGATATGCAATCCTTACAAACTACAGAATACCTTATAATAAATAACAACGTATAGAATTACAAATTGTTAAGGAGAAATATTACACGTAAATATTGGCAATGAAAGAAAGAAAATAGAGCCAATATTCTGAACAGATATGACTGACAAGTAAGCAGGAACAACAACAAAAAATTTAACGTGTCATCTTAAGTTCTGGAATTGAACCCGAGTGCATGGATCACTAGACTCGACCACCATGCTAAATCGACACTACCAACATGGCATGGATTTCCATATGAATTAACAACAAAGTGACGTCATAGGGTGCCTGAATTGAAAACATCTAACCCTAGACAATCAGAAACTAACCACCAGGTTTATTGCCAAATGCAGTAGCCAAGTGTACGTTTGTTTCCAGTGTTGGAGGTCTGGAGTTAAGGCACTCCCTGGCGTCTCTCCGTTGTATACTGTTGTGAATTCATGTGATAAGTTAGCGGCAATTTTTATAATGTCCAGTTGGCACATTAGTCTCGTGCTTTGGAGGCCAAATCTAAAAGCCCAAGTTCAGTTTAAGACCTCGAGATGACACGTGAATTCTTGTTGACATTATTCCTTCTTTGTTCACTATGCTGGCTTCATTGTATTTATTCAATTGTTAGAGGAAGCCCGTGCTATGCACGGGGCCGGTCATGAATTAAGTTTACGGACACATTTCCCGGGACATTTTTCCGGCACTCTTCCCGACGACTTGTCAGATTGATCGACCACTCATGCCTGCCGCTTGTTTGTATGCAGTTAGAATGGGAGAGTGCATTTTCAATGCGGGCGCGAGGAGGGGAGAAGTGATTGTTCGGCCCGACGACTTGTCAGATTGAACCTTTATTGAGTTGATCGACCACTCATGCCTGCCTCCTGTTTTCCTGCAGGTAGAGTGGGAGAGCGCATTTTCAATACGGGCGCGAGGAGGGGAGAAGTGGTTTTCCTTTTAGCCTTCCTTTTAGCCCGCCTCCAGGATTATTATATAGATTTCTATCGGTAGCATTACATAGAACTCGTTACCAATAACGATGTAAAGCTCAGAAGACGGAAACGTAACGTAGCAAGCAATTATTAACAATCCACATTAAGCCCCCCCCCCCCCCCCAAAAAAAAAATGACAAGAAATCTGACGGTACTTAATCGCATAAATTAATCTATATGCATATTTCGCTTGCGCTGAACCTTAGGCGAGGGTCAATACACGGGGAAAGCAGTCATTGTAACAGCCAATCACAACCAAGCACGTGGTGACATCTCGCGTTGACATCAAACAACACCAACTTAATGCCAGGAAGGAATCTACAAGACAGCTTAAAAGGCAGTTTAAAACCGGATCCTGTTTAAATAAATGTCTTATACCAACACAAATTTAATGACAGGATCTTGTCTATTCCTGCTAATTTTATTTAGTGCAAATTTTTTAAAAGCTCAGCATCGAACGACGCGGGCGTGTGGTGAGTGTGCCTTGGTGGAGGTGACATCTTCCGAGAACACCAAACACCATGCACACCAATACAAAGCCAGCTGAGATAAAGCTTACTGTGCGCCTCCGCAGTTTGCGACAATGTGACAACAAACGAGGCAGTGGGAAAACATGGCTTCCTACTAGACCGGCGTGACACGCCAGGAACAGCTAGTATAAATTAAACCGATACGTCCATCAGTCATATGAAAAAAATAACGGGATCGAATTTCTCAAGAAAGTATTTATTGCCCATAGTGCGATCTTAAACGAGTTTGTGCTATAATGAAGTGGGGATTGCTTTAAAGTGTCGCAGATTGTGTATTTTGTGTGTAGTCTGCTACATTTCTGCTGGAGTCTGCTGGATTTCCATTTTAAATAAACTCTGATGTAATGCAACATGACGTGTTATTTATTGCAGTCAGCCATGTATAACAGTCTAAACTGACACTACATGACATCTACAAGATACGCAGTTCGGTTTTAGCCACAATGCCATGGTTTTTACAATTTTTTTTTTATTTGGCTTTTTTTTTTGCGGTTGCTTAGGCAGGCCGAACTGGAGATTATTCCAGAGGTTGAGTGTGAAGCACGATCGGACGAGATGTTTACGACGCAAAACGAGAAATTCAGCTGTCCAAACACATTTCTATCACGTAACAACGAGCTAAAAGATGTTTGGGATCAGCTTAGTCTGACTCACAAAGAAGGCAATAGAACTGACCCGATGATCTAACAGATGGTGGGACACGTGCTAGCTGGTATATACTACACGTGTTTTTCAAGTTAGAGTTGGAAGGAAAAGCACTTTAAGGTATAAATGATGGTTTCTTCCTGCATGTCAGCGAAAATCAAGGTGAAAAAAAAAAACATGAATAGTTTCCTGCTGGTTTTGGAGCCTACTTCAACCAGATTCTTAAGGCAAGTAAACGAATTCCTGTCGTAGCGGCCATCTTTCACGTGCTATAAAGTGGCCGGCGGTCTTATCTATCAAGTTAACCTAATGCCCGCCCCCCCCGCCCCCGCGAACTAGGCGACCAAGTCGTGCGGCAAGTGGTCGCCGCGGCCAAAAAACACGGCACGGCACGTTTTCCCTTGATAATTCTTGATCACGTGGTGAAAATGAATACGGAGCAAATGGTCGCCCTGTGGTCGCCTGCACCCCGCCCGGGATACCAGTGGCCGCTGCGACTGGCTGGCCACGGCAGCCAAGTGTACGGTGCTATGCATATACCGTAAGCATTCTCATTGGCCCCAGCGACTTAGCCGCGCTCCTTGGTTGCCTAGTGCGTGGGGGCCCTACCACTATCCAGATCCACGCAAACTGTATTGTCGTGATAAGATCACTCGGTATGTTATCGAACGGACATGGTTCGATTTCTGGCCACGTGTTGACGTGTGGAATTTTTGCTTTTGATTAGGTGGTTTCCGCTGCGGTCCCTCGATGTTACATGGGAAGTTTGTTTTTGCAGCGTCATTTTCTTCAAGTTAGATTCTTAGGGGTTAAATTTAATCACTAGCTTCCAGAACGATTAAAGATAGAATGGATACGAAACTGCAAGCGTATATTGATACGACTTGATCATGGGGGTGGTGGTGGTTTATCGGAAAGAAACTAAGCGAAATTGTTTTTAAAAAATGGAACTTTAGTTTTAGGCTGTTTGACACGTGTAATGGAAGCGAAGTGCACTACACACGAAGTGCCCACTTGTGACGTCTGACCCTTCTGCCAATTTGTGATCACGCTTGACGCTGCTTAACTTTATAACAGCCCCCCGCGCCCCCCCCTGGCACATATTAGCCAAGATTTGACCCGGTTGCGTAAAATTCTCACCCCCTATTTCCAGTGGATTGTCCCCTTATCGCTTGTTTGGTTACAATACGTTGCCACGTGTCCTCTTTTTTTTTTCTCATCTAAATGTTCTCGCCATTGTTGACAGACAAATTTAGGGCAAAGTTGTCAGGTGCCATGTATGACTAATGTTTCAGTCCGTGCGTGGGTTAAGGTAGCTTTGACGGTCATATGCTGTGAGAACTAATGGAGGGACATTTATAAAAACAACGCAAGCACAGGTGTGTTTCGTTAAAATTGAGCCATTAAATGCACAAAATAATCCACGGACACAACGTTTCGGGAAAATATGCTCCCGTTATCAAGTGATCACTATTCAGCTCAAAGGCATCGTGCAGAAACTTACGACGAAAATAATCATGTTTGTTGCAGGTGCACTTAAAATAAAATAAAAATTACGGAAACCAGTATGAGGGAGTGCACTCGTTTCTTTGTAACTAGAAAGCCGGCCAGTCTAAATCCGGATGAATTCAGATACATCTACGACGTTCTGTTTCCCCGATTATGTCTTTCTCCACCCAGTTTTTCCCCTCCCCCGAAAGCCTCCCCATACGTAATGTTCACACTTTTAAGTTAGTATCCACGTATTGCAATAAATTTTAGGTTATCTGGTTTGAAAAATAGTTGAAATAGTTTATTGGGTTTAAAACTGGCCTACAAACCATGCATCCAAATTATTGTCTACTCTATAAGCTTAGCACCAAACCGTTACAGACCAAACGAACAAACCATGAGCAGGATGGATACCAAAATCTCCACTGGTAGCCTACACCAACTAAAATTAAGGACCGCACGTAGTTCTCGTTATTACCAACAAACGGTCACTAGTTCCGCTTAGTTAAATTTGTTGCACGTATCTTTGTTGGTATCGGTGGTTTACAAATAAAGCGATAAGCACGCAACAACGATCGTGCATGCAGTGATTGTTGCACCTATAACCCTGAAACAATTTAAATCAGCATCTACGAAATAAATAAGCCTTTCTACCGTATCTGGCTATCAATTTCGGCCATGCCTCGAAATAAACAACACGTCGTTATTTGGTTTAAAACTGTAAACTTTTAAGTGAAACACGGATTCTTTCATTTTGCTTATCATCAAAATCAACAATGACAAAACCTTTAGCCAGCCAGTAATGCCACATTCCATAAGCCTTTATTTCGGGGAATTTGAAACACGCACACATGATTCTGTTTGAAACACGCACACATGAGTCCCAAAGTGGCAAGGTCTGAATGTATACGACTAAATGCGCAGCCACCAAGAATCCTGTGGCAACGTAAGGGTTAAACCAGCTTCACTGAAGCTTTAGTAAATCAAAGTGAAAGGGGTTATTACTATCTGTCTACTATAATGAACACAAATATTGTTATAAAATACTTTCGTGATGGTTGGTAATGCTGTGTAAGCTAAAACAAAAAAAAAGCAAGGTTCCTATTTTAGACGGGTAGTGGTAAGCCAAAAAACGAGTAATGTGATTATAGGCGACTAAGCAGTGCCAGAGCTTACCTATTGCCTCTAGAACATGAACTGGTAGGTGACTGGAAAAGGGATCCTGACAAAGTCCTTTCTTGTCAATACCGCCTATGGTAGCGTGAGAGGCTACCAATCTCCTTCAATGGCTATGAGTTCTATTTTGGACTATTCAGGACTTTATCTGGACGTCTGCGATGGGCGGAGGTTTCTCGGTAGGAATCCCCCTATTTCCCTTACCTTCTTTCTCCTTCAAAAACGTCCAGTTTATGAGGTTCAAAATTGAGCTGGTTCAGCTATAAGAGCATTAGTTTGCTTCGATGATTTAAGCTCCAAGAAATTTTTGTTCAAAGAAAAAAAAAGTAAAACACTGTAAATTAAATAGTAATCCGTTCTTCCACTCGCCACTCACTCCAACACTTGCGAGTTTTTCGTATAGTTCAGGGAAATAATGCGGTCGTTTAGTAAGCCCTGCTCTAAGAGGGGGGATAAAAACCTAGACCAAGGTAACGCTGCCAAGGCAACTATTAACCTAGCTTTTGCTAAATTGTACAAAAGGCTACACCAGCCTATCATGAACGATCGATTTAACATTCCGGCTGCCGTATTCTTGGCTGCACGTGCATACATAGACCTCTTTTTTCTTGTCATAAAAGATCGACTGCATAAAATTCAGCTTCTCCCTTTGTTGCGTCTTCTGGCTGTCACAGATTGGAGCGTTCGGCAAACTCGCAGCATCTCTTTACAATATCCCGACATCCCACACCCCTCTTTTCCTCGCCAACCCCCCCCCCCCCCCTACTGGCAACCCGCTGATAAAAACATTGATTTCTCATTTGGGGGGTATTTGAACGGCCGACCGTTAGAATGGGGCCCAGCGTGTGAAAGACGACGGAAACAAGGCACTGGCGTCGGTCGGGTGGAATATGGCCCCACGCGAAAAGTGAGAAGTTATGCTCGCCTGATGGCCTCAATCCGCTTGTTTCTTCCGTTCGGCCCTGGCATTCCATGTATGTGTGCCTGTTTGACAACAAAATTGGCGATTTGGTGTGACACCGTCACTGACACATCAAGAGTGTTAGGACTTATTTTGCTACACAGACACACTGGCGAGCTGGAGTCACCATTGTGATCCCATCTTCGTAAAGAACGCAACAGCGTGTTGGATGTGGACAAATTGGGAGGGGGGTGGGGGGGAGGGGCAGCTGACATTCCACGATGCGTGGAAAGGTGGGGTTCACTGCTGGTTCTGCTCAAATTGTGAACGTTTATAACTATTGAATACAATGACTACACGAATAATAAATCGATCGGGCTTTATATTTTAACGTGTTATAGAATCCTGGAGTAGTCCTTTATGAAATGCGTGCATGCGAAGGAATGTGCACGTTTTTTTTAGGGAATGCAACTAACACACCTATTTCATAGCTGCGTTCGTTCTCAAGTTTCATATGGGATTCAAACATATTTTCAGTTTTCTTGGATTTTTTTTTGGAGGCAGATTTGGGTGAAATAGATCCCGTATTATGGACAAACCTTACAATTATTGTTAATTTCTAAAGTTTGTCGTTTACAGTGAAATTACATCTTTTTTGCCGTTTTGGGGGAGAGGCGGGGGAACAAAGAAAACAGTCGTCACTGAAAAAACTCAAGCTTCAGCTCAAACAAATTATGAACATCGTGGGTAGGGTTGGGTTGGTGGTTAGACTACTAATCGATTTTCAGAAATTTCTTGGCTCTCACGTAATTTGTAAAACTAAAACACAGACACTACACTATAAGAACGTGGTAACACTTTCAAGGTACTGTTGTATCCCGTCATGAGGCCGAATACAGTAATAAAAAGTGGGAACAGTCATTTAGCAGGTGGCACCAGAAATGAAAGCTCAATAAAATTCCAAACCATGAGGCTAAACTAGAAAAACAGAACCAAGTAGTCGATAAACTCGAACACAAAAACAAACAAAAATTTTAATCAAACAACTAAAAATAGAAGAAGGGGAAGGAGCAAAAGAAAGACGGAAAGGAAGATTAGGGAAAGGAGTGAAGAGGGAAGGAAAAGAAAAGGAAGGGGGAGGAAGGAGAAGGGAGGGGAGGACGGAAGGAAAAGGAAAGGTGGGGAAGAAGGAACTGAATGGGGAAAAACACGGGAACTTTTTCCTCACCACCATTTTTCCCTTCTCCCCCTTTTCTACTTCCTTTTCTCCTTCCCTCCTCCTTTCCCCACCTTTCCTTCTCCTGCCATCATCCCCTCCCTATCCTTTCGACTTTCTCTCCTTCCTTTCATTTCCCTTCCGTTTTCATTTCCGTTTCATCCGTACCCGTTCCTTTCAATCTTTTTGTCCCCCGCTCCCCCCCCCCCTATATTTTTAGGTGTTATAATGTTTGTTGGATTTATTGTTTACAAGTTTATCTTCTAGTTTCTAGTTTTCTTTTTGACCATCTTGATCTGGAGTTTTATTCAGGTTTGTTTTCATGGTGTCACGTGATAAATGGTCACTGAACTAACTCATCCCGATAGGTCTGTATTAGTTCTGATGGCGGAATGAAATATTACCTCGAAATTTTCACTACGGTTTTTTATTTATATATTTTAGTTTTTATGTGCCACCATGTTCTTTATGAATTATTTTTTTACATACTACACAAGTCAAGCCAATGATTTTATTTTTAAATAGAAAATTGTAAGTACTGATTTAGATATTCCCAACTGTTGACACTTCGTGTAATTCCGCTTCGGGAGGATTTTAATAGTTTTGCAACACATTCACTATACGTGCCCGGCAAAGCATTTTACTTTTTTTTTTTTTACAGAGCATGGACGTAGTAACGGAGCCACATGTCACATCTTCAACAATTTTCCGTTCGCTCAAATCTAGAATTAAACATTGGACTTCAATTTTAGACAGATGTGGTACAATATTTTAATTTGTGTCATTGACAATATTCTGAGGTATAAAATGTGTGTTGCAATGCGGTTAGTTTATCTCTCTTTCTGACTCGATATGTTCCATTGCTTCTACCTGAGTGTTTTAAAGGCAAGAGAGACAGTATTCTGCTCGGATGATGGATTTCGGTGTATGCCGTGCCGTTGCGTGTCAACTTTAAAATCATTACTGTAAAATATCGAATACTTTTCCCCGACATGTGCTTTAAAAACAAAGAAAACAATTTTTAAAAAGGGGATA
Source organism: Lithobius niger (assembly GCA_023313725.1). Lineage (NCBI taxonomy): Eukaryota > Metazoa > Arthropoda > Chilopoda > Lithobiomorpha > Lithobiidae > Lithobius > Lithobius niger. Next base: position 75,523 of record JAHWFP010220633.1, on the reverse strand, counting down.
TAATTCCCTGTTTTACATTACTGGTCCTATAAATGTTAAAAGGCTGAACCCTCGATTTAACACTTCTGCCATCTCCCCACCCTTAAATCCACAATAAATATGTTAAATCAGCAATTAAAAGCTAATTTTGAATTTACTTCCCTGTGTCCCTGTCCCTGTCCCTGTCAGCCCTTGATATACAAAATGCTGTATGTATTGCAATTAAATTATTGGCCGAGAGGGCAAAGCGAGCGAGGTCGAATACTTGACTGAACTGAGTGTATTGTGTCTGTCCGTGGCTGTTTGTGTGTGGTTATTTGTTTGGGACACGATATGTTCGCATAGTTTTCTTCCGATTTGGTTGAAACTTCATGACAGCATCCATACGTTCTGTTAGTGGTTGAAGAAAGAGAGTTCGGGACTTGAGGATTAAAATATGTCATGAACAGAATTGCGAGTGGCAAGTAGAAGGCACCATTTGTTCATTTGGCATATTCTCATCACTCCATACCATAGGGAAAAAATATTTTGCATTCCTTGGCTTGTCTTCTTAGTTATTGGGTACAAAAATTATTATTAAAGGTCTGAAGCCATTATTTTACACTTCTGCCCACCCCTGCCCCACCACACCTGTAATTCAATAAAAAGTATTACAAAACCAGCACTGAAAAAAAAACTTCAGTTTCTTTGTTTGCCAAACATATTAACCTGATAATTTAGCATTACATTGTCCTCAATCAATGTCTCCCTGGAGGTTTTTAAGTTGTTTGTAGACGCCTGCTTGCATTACCCTCTGCGTATTCGCAGCCCTCTCTATATAAGTGAGAAGTGGATCGTCTCGGCATTCATTTTCCTCCAGAGGTTCCTACGCGTCACCTCGTCTCCCGCCTTTCGGTCTGGATTTTGGATTTTCATGTCGTTCATCTCCGACGATGGATGCTGCCCTTTCGGTCACTGCTCCTACCTCTGATGCTGCTCTCTCTCCTCCTGCTATCCCACCCGTCATCGACGACCGCTGCGCGCCCAGCGCTGAACGGGAGATGCATGCCGCAAACGACGATGACGACCCTCCGCTACAAGACGGCCAACGCACCCTGCCTCCTCCCGTCCTTTCGGTCCTGGCAGAATATGTAAGACACGCTAAGGCGCTTCTCCGGGATGCCAAGCAGAAGCTCCGTGAAGCCTCATCTCGTGTGGGCCTTTCGGTCAACAACTCCCCACTCGACTTTTGTCATCGAAATCATCTCGCAGGGAACATAGCGTCACTTGCAGCGAAGCCCACCACCTCGTCGACTCTGTCTTCCATCGCTATGCCGTCAAGACGCCGATGCGCTCCCCCCCTCCATCGTGCACCTCGTCCGTACGGTGGGCTAACACACAAGATTGGGTCGCATCCACAACGAGCCATGAAAACCGTAAACGCCTGTCGCACACCTCCGACCCGTCTGCTAAGAAACGCAAGCATTCATCCCTTTCGTTCGATCCCAAAGCAACGACTCCCGCCGCTTTACACCACGCCCAGACGTCTCAATCGCCTGCCACGAAACACATTCATTTTCCGGACGACAACAATGACCATCCCTCTAACATCTCTTCTCAAGACAGTGAAAGACACAGTCCCAGACTGTTTATTTCCTGTGTAAACCATCTGAGTCTGCAGATGCTCCAGTGATAAACAGAGGACTTAAAACCGGCTTTGGATTCGCCCTCCGCGACAAGGACGCAAAACCTCGTAGCCTTTTGGGTCAATCAACAACCCTCCTCACCTGCCTGCTTCGTAACAGCGGCTCTCTCTTGGGCAAAGGCGATCCCTTGCTACTTGACACAGAACCCCCTGCACCACGGCCTGGCCGCAAATCAAACTTCTTTCGGCCACACGGTTACGGTGTAACCAACCCCAAGAATTCCTATGCAGCGAAGTCAAGCTGGATTTCGGGTCACCCCTCACCATCCCTAAAAGAGTTAAAGTGCCTTCTTTCGTCCTCTACGACAACGACAAGTGCTTACGCTTAAGTTCACGATCCGCTTCACAAGCCGACGTCCTAAACACCGCAGTCAACGCTCTTTTTGAGAAACTGTCGGTCTATGCAAGCCCCGAAGAAATCCGTAACCTGTCTTCCCTCATTTCCCAGATTTTCCAAAAAGCGAGTTTTGCAAGCTACCACTCCCTAAACTGGACCACACGAGCGTTATTTAATAACACATTACTTTTAAGAGAAGCTGCTCTTAAATCTGCACACAATCTTAACGAATCGACCAGACATCATCTACGCAACCAACCACTTCACGAGTCCGACATGGTCTTCCGGGGACTGACCCCGACACTTGCACCTCATTTGGATATTTCTCGTAAACCTAAAACTTCCTGACAAGACAAGCCGGCCTTTCGGTCATCTAAACCAAACAGGTACCAGAGCACCCGTCCCTCTCCCGAGAAACCACCGGTTTCCTCAAACACCTCACGCAACGACAGTTCTTCCAACAAGACGCAGTCCTTTCAACCTGACCGACAGCCTCGCTCACGCCCCAATCAGCGCTTCAACCAGAAACGCTTCGCAACTCCCGACCGCCGCAGCCGACACTCATCCCCCGGCAGCCGCAACTCACATCACTAACAATGACGGTCACCGGCTCGCTTGCTTCCCTGGCGGCGCGAGACTCTGCCATTTTTACCCAGCCTGGAAATCCCTGTCGCACAACCATGAAGTCCTTGCAATCATAAAAGAAGGTTTTCGGCCTACCTTCCTCTCGAAACCACCGCTCGCAACAAGCCTCCCGTGGAACTTCACGGCCCCAGTCTCGCACTCCCTCATGTCAGAAATTTCACTTCTCCTAACAAAGAAAGCAATCATCAAAAAACAAAACACAGGGCCGGGATTTTACAGCTCCATCTTCACCCGCCCGAAGAAGACAGGGGGTCAAAGACTCATTTTCAATATGAAACCACTGAACAAATACATCGACAATCCCCACTTCAAAATGGAAACACTAGAATCCATCCGCCTTTCCTTCAAGCAAAACGACTGGACTATTTCCATAGCCCTGGAAGACGCCTACCTACATGTCCCACTCCACCCATCTGCAACGAAATTCTTCCGCTTCATTTACGACGACCAGGTTTACGAATTCTGCTGTCTTCCTTTCGGTTTAAACGCAGCTCCAAGAATTTTCACCGCGATTTTAAAACCAATCCTAGCTCACTTCCACCAACGTCAAATCAAAGCAAGCGCATACCTTGACGATTGGGCCCTACACAACCAAGACCCTCACTGTCTTATCCAAGACAAGAACACAACAATCAATCTCCTTAACCAACTAGGCTTCGGCGTGAATCTCCCCAAATCACGCCTTGTCCCGCAACAAAAGTTCACGTTCCTAGGCACCTCATTCAATCTCTCATTGGCCCGAATTTCTCCATTGCCCGACAGGGTAGAAGACCTTCGACACATTCGTCAATTCCAGAACCAACAAACATTCTGCCTTCGGGAACTAAACTCTCTCATCGGAAAGATGGAGTTGCTGGCGACACTCATTACCTACAGCCGATGGATGGTAAGACCCTTCCACCACCACCGGATCGACAACTGGTCAAACCCACACCTCAACCCAGATCATCAGTTTCCTTTCCACGACGATTTCCCTCACAACAGCCATCTTTGGTGGACGGACGTCATGAACCTCACTAAAACAGTCCCACTCCACGAACCTCCCCCCAACCACATCATCTTCACAGACACCTCAAACTATGGCTGGGGAGCACACTTATGCAACCTAGAAACATCAGGCATTTGGCAGGAAGAAAAATTACGTCACATCAACTTCCTCGAACTCCGAGCAATCTTTCTCGCTCTACAACATTTCCTTCCGATCATCAAAAACCAAGTAATTCAAGTACAAGCCGACAACACCACGGCCGTAAACCTACATAAAAAAAGAATGTGGAACCAAGTCCAGACTACTTCACTACCTAACCTCCGAAATTCTCAACCTTTGCATTTCCAACAACATCACCTTGCTTCCTCATCACATTCCAGGGAACAGGAACGTCATGGCAGATTCCCTCTCCCATCGCACACCATCAACAGGGGAATGGTGCCTCAAGAAATCCATCTGCGAATTTCTCTTAATGACATGCATGGGGCACCCCAATGATCGACCTATTCGCCACGAGGCACAATGCCAGACTTCCCCGCTACATCAGCCCGATCCCGGACGATCAAGCACTAGCAGTCGATGCCCTGACGTATCCATGGCACAACCTCTATGCATATCTGTTCCCACCATTCAAACTGCTTCCCCAAGCACTTCAAAAAGCCAAGGAAAGCCAAAGCCTCTTCCTTCTAATAGCCCTACTATGGCCATCAGCACCATGGTTCCCACACCTACTGTCCCTACTAGTAGACATCCCAAGAACCCTCCCTCTTCTTCCCAATCTTCTGTCTCAACAAAAAGGGTCAAAACTTCACCCAAACCTTCCCGGTCTAAAACCTTCACGCGTGGCTACTATCATCAAACTCCTCAAAAAGGCTGGAATTCATCAAGACGATGCCTCCCGCATCACCTCAAAAGCCACCAGGCAATCAACAAACAAGATGTACGACAACCACTGGTGGACGAGCCATTGTTGCAATAAAGCGAAGTCTTACCGCATTGTTGCCGAACACTATCGTCTAACATATTTGTACAACAACGAGTTGATTCTTTAGTGAAGGAGCCATTGTTGCAATAAAGCAAAAGTCTTACCGCATTGTTGCCGAACCATCGTCGAAGATATTTGTACAACAACGATTTGCATTGCTAGTAACTAAGACATTATTGTTATAGCATAACGAGCCATTGTTTCATTGGTGTTTTGCAAGTGAGATCAATCCAATCAACCCCACTCTACCAGAACTGCTGAGATTTTCTACCGACCTCTTTGACATCGACAAGCTTAAAAGCTCAACAATCCTTGTGTATCGATCAGCCTTAAACTCAGTATTCAAAGCAGGAGACAAGACCAACCTTCTAGACGACTACCGCATTTCGGCCCTCCTCCTCTCCTTCGAAAACGATCGACCAACATCAAGAAGACAAGTTGCAGACTGGGACCTTTCAATCGTCCTTCAATCCCTGATGGAAGCCCCCTACGAATCAATGCAAGACAGCTCCCTTCACCTCTTAACCAGGAAAACTGTCTTCCTCGTGACACTGGTAGCCAGTGCCCGCTGCTCTGGAATCCAAGCCCTTTCAGCAGACCCGGCCTACTGCACCTTCGGTCCGAATTTCTCCTCAGTAGCCCTTCTCCCAAGATCGGTTTTTCGAGCCAAAAAGCAAAAGCACCTAAAAAGCCCTCTGAATTAACGAAATCCATAACCTTTCCAGCGCTCATGAACTTAACAGGAGATGAGCCAGAACGTCTTCTATGCCCCATCCGAGCGCTCCGTTTCTACCTCACTAGAACTCAACACGAAGACATCCGCAGAGGCAGAAATCAACTGTTCCTACCAGTTGACCTCCAAACAAGAGAAACTTTAGCCGCTATGATTTCCCGCTGGATTAAGAAAACAATCAACATTGCATACGATAAAGCCAACTTAAGCAGAGAGAGAGCAACAGCACACGAGGTTAGAGCAATCTCGACTTCATGGGCATATCATAACGCCACCCCAATAGAAGATATTCTACAAGCCGCTTCCTGGCGACATTCAACGACATTTACCTCACACTACCTAAGAAACATGTCAAAAGAAGAAAAGGGACTACACCGGCTGGGACCAATCGTCGCAGCCAGAACTGTGGTCAACCCCCCTTAAGCACAACCAGAACGAAGTAGAAGCAAGCCATCCCATAAATGGAAGCAAGCCACCCACAGAAGGAAGCAAGCCATCCATAGAATGAAGCAAGCCATCCATAGAAGGAAGCAAGCCATAGAAGGATGCAGGACCCTCACAAACAACAGTCCTTTTCAGGCCACCAATCCCTATGAAAGAGATCCAAATTCCTGTTTCAACTACCTGTTCTGAATAAAGTGCAAATTTTTCAAATAACATTTTGGGAAGCCTGCTTGCAACCCGGGGCGCCCCAATCAGATCGGTACCCGCCAGCACATTTGACGAGGTCTGCTGATAATGCTAAATTATCAGGTTAATATGTTTGGCAAACAAAGAAAGAACATTTTGTCGGCCCCCAGCCAGGCCGGCTAAAAATGGTTTCTTTTTTGCCTAAAACATACTTAACCTAAGCCCGCCCTACCTCCCCTCTCGAGTCACCGCCTGACATTGAGAGGAAAATTATGCCGAGACGATCCACGTTCTCGCTTATATAGAGAGGGCTGCGCATGCGCAGAGGGTAATGCAAGCAGGCGTCTACAAGCAACTTAAAAACCTCCAGCGAGACATTAATTGAGGATAATGTAATGCTAAATTATCAGGTTAAGTATGTTTTAGGCAAAAAAGAAACGATTTTTAGCCGGCCTGGCTGGGGGCCGTCAAAATGTTCTTTTTAACGAATGTCTGTATCTTCTTTTTTCTAAACGAACTATATAAGATTTTTTTTTTGTATTTAATTTTTTTTTTTCGTTTTTAAAGTACATGTCTGGAAAATGAGTGTCGGGAAAACATACCAGACCCCTTTAGGCCTATTAACGGCGGTTGATCAATTGAAATCAAGCTGCTGCCACCCACAGAGATCTCCAGACAGACGGTTTCTCCCTTGTTTGGACTAGTCAGCAGAGAATACTCTGTGGATGAGAGCATAGGCACCTTGCTGCGCTTAATTTAACAAGCACAAAACCGGACTGTTTTCAGCAAGCTAAAGTGATGAATTGCCAGTAATAGGCCTACATTAGGGTACCTAACATTCATCATATAACTCTTTCATTGTCGGGCCATTGTTGCAGCAGTGGATTTATATAATGAAGACACAGTCCTGCAACAATGAAACCGTTGTCTTACCACTAGTAAGAACCACAGCTAGGCGTGGGTTTCTTACTTACGTAAGTAAGAAAACGAAGGGCTTTGGTTTTTACCTAACGGGGCCGGCGAGAGCCGTACCACTTTTTTCGTATCGCCAAGCGAAAGCCTTGCTGCAGTGGCAGGCGAAGCGAAAGGCTTACTTCGAAACGAAACAACACATGCGGTGCGGTGCGATATAAAAATGTGTCCAAAGGATTTTTTATTTGTTTAAACAATTTTGACATTAATTGCCCACCTTCATCTTGTGGCATTGTGCTTTCTTCTTCAACTAAACAAAATTTTAAACAAATTTATCTTTGGATCAGACCAAAATTTTGGGGAAGTTTGTGTATAAGTGATAGACTATTGAATCAATGAACACAATGCAGTATTGCAGTTGCCAAAAAATGTAAGTATTGGCCTACTAAATATAATAAATGTTGGATTTTGATTTTAATTTACCACGAATTACTTTTTTTTATGGGGGGGGGGGGGGGGGGCGATAGAAATGAAAATGGGTAGAGGGCTAGCTGACTTGCCGGTTTACCGTACCACTATTTTTTGGATTCCGCTGGGCCGGCTTAAGTAGTAAAAATACAATCGCTGTCCTTAATACGTATCCCAAATCGTTTCTAAAGTATTATTAAACCATTTCACACTTTAAATTAACAACTATTAATGTTTAAATAAGAAAAAAAGAATTAGACATGGAAAACGAAGGCATGGGGTTCTTAGTTACGTAAGTATGAAAACGAAGGAGTATGGTTCTTACTTATTTAAGTACTTACCGCTATCAATGTTTGTATATCAATATTTACGCATCAATGTTTCCAAAATAATAAATTTATTGCAGCTAAAGAAAGACCCAAAGGAAAGAGTTAAAATTGATTAAAATAAACAAATAAGATATTATTGCAGTTATTTAGTTTAAAAAAGGAGTAGGAGCAAAGAACTTTCCCGCCAACAATGGCTCGTTATGCTATAACAATAATGTCTTAGTTACTAGCAATGCAAATCGTTGTTGTACAAATATCTTCGACATAGGGCCTTAGGGCTTCGGGCAGATGACCAGGAGTGGTTAACGCTCGTTAAACCCTTTGAAACCCTTTTTTTCGACGATGGTTCGGCAACAATGCGGTAAGACTTTTGCTTTATTGCAACAATGGCTCGTCCACTAAAGATTCAACTCGTTGTTGTACAAATATGTTAGACGATAGTGTTCGGCAACAATGCGGTAAGACTTTCGCTTTATTGCAACAATGGCTCGTCCACTAAAGATTCAACTCGTTGTTGCACAAATATATTCGGCGATGGTAACAATGCACAAACATTATCGCATTATTGCAACAATGGCTCGTCCACTAAAGATTCAACTCGTTGTAGTACAAATATGTTAGACGATAGTGTTCGGCAACAATGCGGTAAGACTTTCGCTTTATTGTAACAATGGCTCGTCCACCAAAGATTCAACTCGTTGTTGCACAAATATATTCGGCGATGGTAACAATGCACAAACACTATCGCATTATTGCAACAATGGTTCATCCACTAAAGATTCAACTCGTTGTTGTACAAATATGTTAGACGATGGTGTTCGGCAACAATGCGGTAAGACTTTCGCTTTATTGTCCTCTTGGCTTCGCTACTTGGGTAAACAGCGAAAGTTTTATCTTATTGTTGCCGAACGCCATCGTCTAACTGATACGTAGAACAGAGCCCCATAGCTTGCAGAAACCAATACGGTTTTGTTCTTGTTAAATTAACCCCACCATGGTGCCTTTGCTCTCATGCACAGAGTATTCTCTGCTGACGAGCCCAAAACACGAGTGAAACAGTTTGTCTATACAGATCTCTGTGGGTGAGAACAGTTTGATTTCAGGTGAGCAACTGCCATTTATAGGCCTAAATGTGGGTGCCTAATATCCAGTAGAATGGAACCCCAAACAAGCAGGAGTTTCTTTTTTATATCTTGCTGAAACCAGTCCGGTTTTGTGCTTGTTAAATGTTGTCCAAAAGTGACCAAGAAATAGATGAGCATGAAAAGCAGTGGAGCGCATGGTACAATACCTTATTTTGTGTGTGCATCACTCGACAACTTGGACGTCAAACAGAGTTGCTGCGCGCGGTCATCTGCTATGACAACCGTAGTGGCGCGTGGGGATCGAGAGCCCAGCCAAAGTGCACGCTTGATTTGGTTTCCATCCGATCGGACGCCCGAGGGTTTACATCTTCCTCTCCCTCGTCGGTTTTGACATTTGACGGGAACCCTTAAGGACATGGGAAGTCAACCAAGGATGACATCCAATAACGCTCTTACATTTCGGAAGCCATTTCCCTTTTCTGATGACTTGTGAATCGTGAGTATCTAGCTTTGGGTTTCCTTCGATCCTTTTGACTTGAGGACTCTTCACATTTTAAGCAATATCTGCTGAACAGCTAGCTAACTTAAAGGGTTCAAAGAGGCTTAGGTTTCTTCGTATGAACTTAAAAGTCGATGAGGGTTTTTAACTTTTGGGGAGGAAGAGATAAAGATGGACACACTGACTGGTTGACGGGTGGACAGATGACTCTGAGATGTATTTATTGATTAGCGAAAAGTAAGACTGAAACTAAAAGTTGCAAAATTTAGTAATAATTTAAAAAGATATTTTATAATGATTTAATTTAGTTTCTGAAGCAAGGCAATAATGACAGCCATTCATCGATAAAACATACTATATGACCCGAGAATTCTTTATAAATAAATAAAGCCAAAGGAGTTCTCAAATTGTATACAACTAGTGGAATGCACGAACCGAGTTGGAGTCGCAAATGCCCAGAGAACTATGGGCCCTACTAACTATGCAGTATTATAAAGTAAGAGACCAACGCAAGTCCTTTTCTGTCCTATGCCCAGAATCCCGCAATATCCCCATGATTGGCTGCCAGAAATTGTTTAACAGACATAAAAATATTTCTGCAAGCAACATTTTATTGTGAATACTGCATCTATATTTTCTAACAAAAATTTAATTGTCAATACTTTTTTGGAATCGACATTCTTGTGAATACTGCGTAGTTTCAACTAATGTACCTTGGTGTAGGCCATGGAATTGTCTGTGACTGAACACATTGAACGCATTGTTTGGAGCCCATTGTTTTCTCAAGTGACATGGCACCTTTTTCACCTATAGTAGTAGAAAAGGGCATTGTAGACATATTTTATATACATGTCATATAGAATATGACGTCATATTCGTTTGTTACTGATTGTTACAGGGCATCGACAATACCCTTCATATTTTGCCGGTTGCTCGTCCTTTTTCTTTGATACCGTGCTAAGAATGAACTCGAGCACCCTAATTTTCTCCGTCATTGTTATTGTCAGTGCTTATCGTTTTTGCCTGTAGCTTATCGTTTTAGGGCAGCTGGTCTTTTTCACCACAATTGTGGTATCAGATAATGCATCGACGTTTCTAGGCTATTCATGCGTCATTGTCAAGCATCCTAAGCCAAGTAGCTTAGGCCAAATAAAACACATAAAATTATATAGAAATGGATAAAAACAACAAATCATACAATCGACAAAGCATGCAATCGTGATAACATAAAAAAAATTTAAAACCAATTAAAAAGGACCTAAGTCGGGGAAAAATTGACAGTAGGCCAACCTCGACCTCCTTTCTTCGAATGCAGGCATGGAAGTGCAGAAAGAGCATTTGCTTCAGGTATTTATGCTACGTGTGCCTTGGCGGAAAAAGATTACAAAATTATCAAAAGTTGTAAAATATTGGGACATGTTCTTTTAGTGCGTTATTTGCTAGCGTAAGATGGTTACGTAATAGTGTACTGGTGGCAGTTGTAGGAAGGAGGCCGAGGTTGCCCTCCCATGAAGTTTTTGCCCTACCCTGACTTAGGCCCTTTCTAGGATTAGTTTTTAAAATTTTTAAACTTTATCACGATTTTTGTCGATTGTATGTTTTGTTGTTATTCTTCTATAAAACTTTATGTTTTATTGTTCTTAAGCGACTTGGCTTGATAATAAGACACGAATAGCCTCGAAATATCGCATTACTGTATAATATTTATGCACTCCTGTAGCTTTCTTTTTTTATAATATGACTTCGTGCTGTTTCTACCTTTCCAAGAATTCTTTTGCAAAGTAACTATAAATTGTTTTTTTTTTCTTCTTTTGTTTATAGGTAAGCTGAAGTGCTGTTGCAGACAAAACTAAGTTGTTGGTGAGTGAATAAATTTGTCACTAATGAAGCACACAAATATTCATCATGTTGTATTCTTGCTGTAGGGTTAGTACGCTGTACTGTAAAAGCTGCAAATGACTGAAATTTAGTCATGCCTTTATTCAAGCATTGAAAAATATGGATTTATGACACTTTGTAAATATCAAACTGGAAGAGTGTAGAGTTTACTC
>JAHWFP010220633.1:48541-63798 GCA_023313725.1 Lithobius niger | reverse complement strand
TTGTTTTTTAAAGTCATTGGACTGATGTTGCACATTACGTAAACTTCATCATGAAAAATTACGTCGTTCACTCTAGGTTAACCTAAAAAGTGTTTTGATTTTTTTTAATGATCTCATTTTACGTAATGTGTCGTCTTTCTTTAATTTGCATAATGTGCTTTCTGAGCGGGGGGTCTACACGTTAAGTCATTCTCTGATAGAAAACTGAAGGCTGTGGATTTCTACGACCGAAAAGGAAAGGCTCGGTCACTAGGGACGTAATACGGACAATTCAGCGGTAACGTATTCTTGTGAACTATGTGGGTAGTTAGGGACGTTGTAGGTGTAATTTTCGGGGGAAAGGAGGGAAATAGCGTAACGCTTAATTTTTACGGATGAAATTCGTGTATATTTCGTTTACGTTATGTCAGTTGGTGTTTTCGAAAGGCCGACGCAAGTTCACGTTAGATTTGTGATTTACAGCAGTTGCCAGCTGTTTTTTTAGGGGGGGGGGGGGATAATAGTAAGCATTTAAAGTATTTAATTTTCTTGTCTAGATTTCGAAATGTAGAACTGCTTAATAAAACCATGCGAGAATTAATTTGCTTTTAACTTTGCTTAATAAAAGAACATGGGTTTCAATTATTTTTCGAACAAGGAACGTAGGTTAACATTTGAAAAAATAAAATTAATTCTCGCATGGTTTCATTAAGGAATTCTACCTTATGAAAGTGTTGGCAATGCCATATCGCCATTTCCCTGAGCATGGCTTCCATATCGCCACACTTTAGTGTGGTGATATCGAATATCGCCACAGTTTAGTGTGGTGATATCCAATATCGCCACAGTTTAGTGTGGTGATATCCCATATCGCCACACTTTAGTGTGGCGATATGGGATATATCGCTGCACGTTTTTAGCATTGAGAAAGTTAGGGACCGTACGATAACAGACATTAATGCACGGTGGTGACGTCACGCCAACACATCCCAATGCTAAAAGTGTAGCCGTTATATACGGTTAATCTGAAAACCCACACACGTGACCGTGGGTTAATTTTGATAACCCACACTTTTTTGATAACACTTTTTCCGCGCTCTACACAACCCCCGCTCCAGCAGGGGTGACATGTGACATATAATGACCGACTTTGCAAAACTACCGTACACAACACAAATTCAACCAGCAAACCCCATTGCAACCAACATAAATAGGCACATTTGCAACCTGCGACATTTATCGGACTAACACGAAAAAAAAAAGAACCTCGAGTAGGCTACTATGCTAGGCCCCCACCCATGGAGAAATGGTCCAACCCGGACCCAGCAACCTTTCTTTCCGACGGTATGAAAACTACGCTACTGACACTTCCTAAACACACCTAAAAACCTACGAGACTCAAGCGAATAGCGCATTTTATGAGTATGCTATATCTTATTTAAACTAATATAGTAGCAAAAATACGGTTTTACCTTAAACACAAACGTCGGTGACTGGGACTGGATATAGGGACGTCCTCTCGTACGTGAGACCTTCGCAGACAGGAAGTTTAAACCGGAAGTTTGGTTCAAGAATTTACGTCATGATTCACAAATAAAATTTTCAAATAAATTTTTTTTTAAATCTCCTATAACTGGATATGTTGGCTCGATGTCACACCTTAGCATTAAAACACATATCCATGAGGTCTGGCTGTTTTACCGTGGACATTCGCTCGTCTGGGAGAAACGGCTAGTCCAATACCCTCGGGGGTGGAGGGAAATCAAGCATTTTCCTCCACCCCTTCGAGTATTGGACTAGCCGTTTCTCGCAGACGAGCGAATATCCCCGGTAAAACGGCCAGACCTCACGGATATTGCTTACTAAACATATTTCTGCAAGCAGCATTTTATTGTGAATACTACCTCTATATTTTCTAACAAAAATTTAATTGTCAATACTTTTTTGGAATCGACATTCTTGTGAATACTGCGTAGTTTCAACTAATGTAACTTGGTGTGGGCCATGGAATTGTCTGTGACTGAACACATTGAAGGCGTTGTTTGGAGCCCATTGTTTTCTCAAGTGACATGGCACCTTTTTAACCTATAGTATTAGAAAAGGGCATTAAGTAGACGTATTTTATATACATGTCATATAAAATATAACGTCATATTTCGTTTGTTACTGATTGTTACAGGGCATCGACAATACCCTTCATTTTGCCGGCTGCTCGTCCTTTTTCTTTGCTACCGTGCTAAGAATGAACTCGAGCACCATAATTTTCTCCGTCATTGTTATTGTCAGTGTTTGTTGCTTATCGTTTTTGCCTGTAGCTTGTCGTTTTAGGGCAGCTGCTCTTTTTCACCACAGTTGTGGTATTAGATAATGCATCGATATTTCTAGGCTATTCATGCGTCATTGTCAAGCATCCTAAGCCAAGTAGCTTAGGCCAAATGAAACACATAAAATTATATAGAAATGGATAAAAACAACAAATCATACAATCGACAAAGCGTGCAATCGTGATAACATAAAACAAAAATTTAAAACCAATTAAAAAGGACCTAAGTCGGGGCAAAATTGACAGTAGGCCAACCTCGACCTCCTTTCTTCGAATGCAGGCATGGAAGTGCAGAAAGAGCATTTACTTCAGGTATTTATGCTACGTGTGCCTTGGCGGAAAAAGATTACAAAATTATCAAAAGTTGTAAAATGTTGGGACATGTTCTTTTAGTACGTTATTTACTGGTGTAAGATAGTTACGTAATAGTGTACTGGTGTCATTTGTAGCAAGGAGGTCGATGTTGCCCTCCCATGAAGTTTTTGCCCTACTCTGACTTAGGTCCTTTTTAGGATTAGTTTTTTAAATTTTTAAATTTTATCACGGTTTTTGTCGATTGTATGTTTTGTTGTTATTCTACAAAACTTTATGTTTTATTGGTGTTAAGCGACTTGGCTTGATAATGAGACACGAATAGCCTCGAAATATCGCATTACTGTATAATATTTATGCACTCCTGTAGCTTTCTTTTTTTATAATATGACTTCGTGCTGTTTCTACCTTTCCAAGAATTCTTTTGCAAAGTAACTATAAATTGTTTTTTCTTTTTCTTTTGTTTATAGGTAAGCTGAAGTTCTGTTGCAAGCAAAACTAAGTTGTTGGTGAGTGAATAAATTTGTCACTAATGAAGCACACAAAGATTCCTCATGTTGTCTTCTTGTTGTAGGGTTCGTACGCTGTACTGTAAAAGCTGGAAATGACTGAAATTTAGTTATGCGTTTATTCAAGCATTGAAAAATATGGAATTATGACACTTTGTAAATATCAAACTGGAAGAGTGTAGAGTTTACTCGCCCAATAACTTTCAAGCATTCAAATTAAGGTTTATTTTGTGATTTAAAAATATTTGTTACCATAACTCTCTTGAAAAGTACTCTTTCTTGTGAACGTTGTCTTCTGAACATTCTGCCAGTTGGGGAATAAATTAGCAAGGCATGCAAAATTGGAGCTCTGAACCAGTAAAAATAAATGGAAAATGGTACTTTTTAGCCTGGAAAAGGCCTGGAATTTGTTTTCCACGAGGCCGTACGAACCTTCTTGTTTCGATAATTCTCTATTTTATTGTTAGTTCACGTTATAGGCATGCCGTAGTAAGATATTTTTTTGAAACTTATATGGAACACCACGAAAAGAGCACCGTTAGGCGGAAGAGTTTTCAAACAGTAATAAGGTTCTGTTTCAGTGTATGGTGGATTAGTGTATACATTAGCCAAGTTTTGTACCACAAAATAATTCATCTCGCAAGAAATTTTAAAAAGGCCTGGTTTTTACCCAAAACTCTGCATACAAGATTCCATCAAATTAGGATCAGTAATTTTGGCGTGTTGTTATTACAATTAAATCGAAAACCAAAACTGGTTAAAGGGACCTCCAAGTTCCGAATGGTTCGGCCCTTCAAAGGAGTGATATCAACACACCAAAACATTCGCCAAGTTAATCGCGCTGACTAATAATTCGAAAGTTAAATGAATACTAGAAGTTGCTACTTTCGGTAGCAATGTTCAAGTTTTCATTTAACGTCCAAAGCATTAGTCGATGCGATTAATGTTGTTATTACAATGAAACCCAATGAAAGCTTGCTTCGCTCGCTCCGCTCCAATAAAAACGAAACCAGTGAACGAGGTATTCCAGTGATTTATTGATGGAATGGTTAACCGGTATGACTCCAGACCATGCCATCGAATGAAACTAGTGCACAATGGTGACTTACGGTCCTACGTTTGCATACGTTTTCGCTGCTGGACTATCTCCGACTTACCTTTACATTCTCTGTAGCAATTTGACATTTACTTATTGCGGGTGAAGTAGGCCAGCTTTTCTAGTGCATTCTCTGCCCTCCCTCTCTTCATTCATTACATCCCATTGTTCTTCTGTGTATGACGGCTGTAAATAGTCATTTAGTTTCAGTGGCTACTCTTTAACTGGGAAGTCGTGATATTTGCTGAACGTGCGGCCCACAGGAAGTCCTCACGTGCAAGAAGAGGAACTCCTCCGATTATTGATCCGATGTATATGAAAGCCAAGCATCATTTTTCTTGGACGTCAGCATCATCCGATCCCTCAGCTTGTAAGATAGATAGGCTCTTGCTGTGATGAGTTGTAAAGTAAAGGTATCGGATGTCGTTAGGATTTTTGCCTCCCTTGCCTCAAGCCCTGAAGTTGACTCAGCAGAAATGGTTTGTCCACTCCACAACCGCTAATCAGAAATCTACTCAGCCATCCGGAATATTGCTACACATGACATTTAGCAGTGATCCCATGACACGAGCTGTTTATTTGGCAGAGGGAAGAAGCCAGTGCAGAAGAATACCCAAAATATCTATATTTAAGCATTCGTCTAAGTGTAGATCACTTAGTAAGTAGAGTAGCATCCTTGGTTCAAACTAGTATCCCATGTTAATGTGTGGTAGTACTACTGTAAGGTTTGACCTCAGTGTCCCATGTTAAAACATGACAGTGTTACTGTAACGTTTGAGCTCAGTGTACCATATTATAAAGTATGGTAGCACTTTCTGTAGGTGTGACCTCACTGTCCCATGTTAAAGAATGGTAGCACTATACTGTACGGTTTGACCTCAGTGTCTCATGTCAATGTGTGGTAGCACTACTGCAAGGTTTGACCTCAGTATCCCATGTTCACATGTGGTAGCTCTATTGTAAGGTTTGACCTCACTGTCCCATGTTAAAGAATGGTAGCACTATTGAATGGTTTGTCATCAGTGTCCCATGTTAATCTGTGATAGCACTACTGTAAGGTTTTGCCTCAGTGTCCCGTGTTAAGATGTGGTAGCAGTACAGTAAGGTTTGACCTGTGCCCCATGTTCACACATGGTAGCACTACCGTAAGGTGTGACCTCAGTGTACTATGTTACAGTATGGTAGCACTACTTTAAGGTTTTCCTCAGTGACCCGTATTAATGTATTGTAGCGCTACTGTATGGTTTGACCTAGTGTCCCATGTTAAAGCCAAAATTTGGATCCTTAATCTGGACCCCTTGCTACGAGCTCCAGCTGAGCTTAGCTGTTCACATTTCTCAGTGGTGACTTAAGGTTCACAAACAGACGTACAAGGGGAGAAAGCAGTCTTGGCATCCTTAATACAAATCAATGCGAGTAATTACTAAATAATACGTTTCGAGGTAAAGGAGCTATCGAAGCACAGTCAGCATTAAAGCCTGGAATTCTGAGAATTAAAGAAAGACTCTTAATCTGATAAAGAAAGAGAAGACAACTTGTCCGTTCCTGTTGGTAATCTGTAATCTGTAATGTCATATTGAATTGAGTTTATTATTAGTATTTAGGAGCATATACAAGTACAATTATATAAGTGACAAACCCACATACCACAAGAGCAGATGCCCCGAGTGGATTGTGGCAGAACAAAAATGCAAATCACAATGAAATAACAAAAAAGAAAAACAAATTAGGCAAATTTGCGAAGTAAGAATAAAAAAAAAAAGTACATGAGTAATCCAAAGAAAACAATATAATCTGAACAAAACAATAATAGCACAATACATTGCCGAAAGAAACGAAGAATGCAAAATGAAACATAACATTTAAATTTAGAAAAACGTTAACTCATAACATTGAACAAATTTGACTCTGAACAAATTTGACATTAAACAAATGTTGACTTGTTCAAAATGCAGTCATGTTGGTGATGAGTAGAATGTCTTTTGGCTTAAAAGTTTGTGCTGTGGTCGATATTGAAATTTCATGCATGCTAAAACTATAGTACAGGGGAATAGACTTTGAAACTGGTTGAGTGGTAGACTTAATAGAAATAATGTGACGTAATCTCGATTCGTAGTGGATCAGTTGTATCTATGGCAACTATTGCGTACAGCAAGGGAAATTGACCCAAACCAAAACTGGTATAAGAGAAGCCGCCAAGTTACCAAATAGAGTCGGCATTTGAAAGTAGTGATATCATTCAACCAGGTAAAGGCCGCCAAGGTTAATCCTATTAACCAAGTTAATCGCACCTACTAATAGTTCGAAAGTTACGTCAGAGACGACGCTTGGGGTGGAGGAAGGGAGGCGAGCGAGCGAGCGTACTCACCCAATTTTTTGGCCCCCTTTCCCTGGCGCTTCTCCCCATCCATCAAATTAAAATCAAATAGTAGGTAGGCATCGTATAAAAGGAACTCCTTAACTAGCAAAGTTACTAAAAAAAATTGCTTTAAAGTGTTCCAAGCTTGTTTTAAGACTCAAAATAAAAGAAGAGAACTCCTCGCTAGACTACTTCCTTCTCACGAACTGCTGCAAACTTTTACGAAACGTAGTATACCTTTGCAGCATAATTTCTGATACATTTCGCTTTTTTCCTCAACGTTTAAACGAAAAAAAGGCTGATTAATTACTACGAAAACTACCGACGTTAGTTTCTTTGGCAGCGACAAAACGGACTTGAGGTTACATCAATGGGCCTAAAACTAACCTAGTACATTTGCTCGACTCCGTTGCTGACAACCTTATACCGATTTCGCATTGGTAAATTCAAGCGGCCAGGCCGGACTGGGGCGGGCCGGCCAGTGCCGATTGGGTCCACTGCTGGTCCGGCCGGCCCGCTTTCACGTTGGTTAATTCCACGGCTCGCTGAGTACGATTTACAGCACTGCCACGTGTCGGTTTGTGGTACTTGACACGTTCCATTTTCTGCCGCTACTCTACAGCACCATTCGTATACCATTCTGATTTAAGCGGCGCTGGCCGGCTCCGACCCTAATTTGATTTCACGTTGGTAAATAAAGCGGTCTTGGCCGCGCCATTGGTGTGAACCGGGTCGGCTCTCGAAATACCGGCCCGGCCCAGGTCGGCCCGATTTCGCATTGGTTAATAAAACGGTGCCCAGCCCTCCTTGGCACGGCCAGGGCCACTTGAATTTACCAATGCGAAATCGGTATTAGTATAGCCAAGAACCCTATAAATTCTTGGTATAGCCCAGTTGTGACTGTGAGAGCTGTAAAATCAGAAACTGTTTTTTAGCTGGATTAAAAACATGCCCCTGCCCAAATAAAAACGGGAGTAGGAAACAGTGAAGAACATTGGATGTAAGAAAGAGAATTGCATGAGTGTCATTTTTAATTTATTTGTTTTTTATTTTTATTTTACCGGGGGGGGACCGCGAAAGTAGATTTTTTTTTTCGGTTCGCCCACCCCTGACTAAAATTGCTAACCCACAGCCGCTTCCCAAGTAAAGTGATTCGAGCGTCTCGTCCCGGTCTTGCGTACAGTCAATAGAGCAAACTTTGAAGTGAAACTATTTTCTTCATTTATGGTGTATCGTGGTGTCGTGTGGACCATCTATGTCTTTGGCCCGCCGTTTCTCTGCATCCATCACATGATTAAGTTTAAAATTTTATTTCTTTTCTAGCGGCGACCACATCAAACGTTAACGTCCAGCCCGCAGCAAGCGGCATCCTATATTTTATTTCCGTTTAATAATTCCACCGTTTCATCTCTTAACACGAACCGACAAAACGGCAAGAGAGAACCAGGGAGGGAGGACTTGATTCAACCGGAAATTCCGCTGCAGGGAGCGCCATATGAAAATTTCCGCTTCGTTTCGTGTCGATTGCTTCATTCACGTTTTGTCTATCATTCTCTTTTCCGTTTTATTCCGCAATTGTTTCTCTTCCTGTGTCTCGTCGTTTCTGGTTTTCTAGGGGACGTTTGCGCACGGAGGAGAAAAAACGTTGGAAAGGAGCGTCAGTCGTTGCATAAAAAATAGCCTGCCTCGTGGAAAACCCGATTTACCTCTGTGGCGGACGTTTTATTTTCACAAATAAATCAAAGCTGGTCTTATTAATAAAAGACCAACACAATCCAACCACGTCTCCCTCTCTCTTCCGTTTTTCCCCCACCCCTTTATCCGAAATGTAGCATTTCCACGCAGACATTGCAGTCATAAACTCATCCTGTATCTAAGTATTATTTATTGATGCTCAAAATTTCTAATTATTTATTTATGGAAGGAAAAGAAAACAGCGTGCAATAAAATTTCAGCTTTGAAAACAGCCTTAGGGGTATCTCTATCGATTCACCCACGACGGAACGAAAGTCTTTTCTTTAATTCTTTTTTCCGTAAATGTTACATCGTACATCAAAAGATTGTTTTGAAAATGTTGAGTTATAGTCTTCTCAGTAAAAGTAATGTTTGGAGGTGCAGTTATCCGCAAAATGAAGCTATGGCTTGAATTTGACGTAGAATTTGCGGGATGTTTTCCCTTTCAGACACGAGACATCTTCAAACATGTTATAAAGCGGAAGATTTCCTCTTTTTTATTTGTGTTATTTTCTGCTTACAATACCATTAATTTCACAGGCTAAATATAGGTAAGCAGGGAATAAAGTACGTATACCAAGCAAACTGTACTTTATTCCCCACCAACTTACTTTGGAACCCAGCTTCATGCTGCTAGGTTGCATAACGTTAACTGTGAGCAAATAAAAATTTTTTTTTAAAACACCCATGAAGAGCAACATAGAAAAAAACTAGAGCGCGACTTTTCGTATTATATCAAACTCGTTATCAAGGGAACAGTATTTAAAACTAAAATCCCAATTTCGCAAAAGTTATATTAGGAAAAAAACGACTGATGTTCCTTAGTGGCAGCAGAACTGACCAGTTCTCTTGTTAAATGCTGCCTATGGACGTTTCCTTTTAAAAGGCCGTGTCAGTCTGGCTCAGCGGTAGAACCTTGGCCTTTGGTTCCAAAGGTCCTGGGTTCGATTCCCCGCTCAGGCAGTCTGACATATAAGTCCAAAAGGCAACGTAAATAGGTTTGCATCTGTATTTAGTTATTCCTAAAATTTTGGGCAAAACCGGAAAAAAAAAAGGAAAGGAATCTCCACCTGAGCTGTGTGCTAGCACAAGTCGAAATGAAGCAGGTCAGTTCTGTTTGCCCTGAAGGTACATTTGTGGTTTCCTTTCTAATAGGACCTTTACCAATTTGGGATTTCAGTTTTAAATATTATGCTCTTGGTAATAAATTTGATATAACTCGAAACTTCCAGCTGGAGTTTTTTTCATGCTCCATTTTTTGGCATTTTGGAGCATAGCTCCTTATGGTGTGACTTATTGGGGTTTCTTTGTAAACATCACGCCGAAACTATTGAACCGAATTAGATAAAATTTTATATCCTGACCGAGAGTGTCTGGGAGAGTCTTTTTTTTTCACATAAAAAATCTGGTATATTTTGGGCCGGAAAAGAAATTTTAAGAAATATTTATAGAAAATTGTTATAAACCAATCATTAGAAACCGTTTTTGGTGTGTGGTGTGGCAAGTCAAAGATTCTGGGTTTTTCGTTTGGAATTCTCAAGCTCAGTGCTAGGATCAGGTCACTATTTTAACCAAAAACCACTTTTTTGGGAGGAGTTCACTAAAGTCCTTTTTTTTTCTGCTGAATTGGCCACTTTTGGTCACTTTTTTTTTGTTAAAAACAACATAGAAGATGTGGGTGTATCTCAAACAAAGCTTCTGGGTGTGAAATGATATGAGACGAAGAAGTGAAAAGACTTACTGCAAAAACGTGTAAACAAACGAATATCATATCTTACAACCAAGTATTTCACAAATAATGACAATAAAAAACAAAAATAGTGAACTATCCTAATTTCCTAAACTGAAATTGTTCGGTTTCAAGAACTACTAGTAATA
Source organism: Lithobius niger (assembly GCA_023313725.1). NCBI lineage: Eukaryota > Metazoa > Arthropoda > Chilopoda > Lithobiomorpha > Lithobiidae > Lithobius > Lithobius niger. The sequence continues at coordinate 53,608 of JAHWFP010220633.1, read as the reverse complement.
AAAAGTAAATGAAAAGTGACTGTTGGTAACTTTTTTTCCTTTTTTTTTTTGGTCACTTATTTGAATGTAAAAGTCACTATTTCAACTTTTTTTTATCGTTGTTGCTGATCCAAGTTCTGCCAGATAAATTGTCCCTCTCGTCGTCGTAGGGCAGATATCCCAGTTCGGGTTCGAGCTCCCTAAAAAAAAACAAAGCAAAGTGCTGTGCGTTAATTGCAATCGCGTGTTAGTTGTTTGTTTTGTTAGGGAGCACGAACCCAAACCGAGTTATCTGCCCCAAACTGGCGTTGAATTGAATTTGTTTATTCCCAACGTCATAAACTGGCGTTGATTTCACATTGCATACTACGTTGTACAAACAAACAAGGAACGTAACAATTTTGAGGATCAACAATTCAGGTTCACGAGAAACATGTAACCACATTATCAATCAACGAAAAATTGTTTCGTTGTTCAGAAAAAAAATAAACCGATCCGGGAAAAAATTGTCGAGGATTCAGTGCAAAAATAAAAAAGAGGGAGTGAAAGGAGAAAAGGAGGGATGAAGAGGAGCGGGAAGAAGGAGGAAGTGAATGAAAAGAGTAACGGAGGGAGGGGGGAGGAGGGAGGAAGAGGAGGGTGGATCAACAATGTAAGTGCAACTGCCCTCCACCATCCCTCTCGGGAAAACTGACCTTCCCCTACCCAGACACAATCTCACGCTCCGCTCCTGTATGTTGACATGCAATAGTGGCAGTCCTAGTTTAAATTTGTTGACAGTTGTACAGTTGCTTTTACTTTCCTATCACGATAAAAGTGTCAATTTTACAGCGATTTTCGACGTAAATTACTGTCCGATGGTAGCCAGTTAGAATCTAGGTCACTTTATTCAACGAACGCAAGTCATAGAGGTGAATTACTGTCCTTATTTCTTGCATAGATTTCCTCCGTTGGCTCATTTCCAATTTAAGTTATACAGAATACTGCATTTAAAATAAGCGTACATTTTTCAGACTTTATGTCAGACCTAAAGGTAAATGACGAAGAAACTTCTGAGGACGACAGGGATAATTTTGAATGTTTTTTCTCCCACTGTCTTTGTCATCCTTACGCTTAAAAAATGTACTTCCTACGTTACCTTTACAGTTATCTGTAATTTTTGAAAGCAAAAACCTTTGGTCAAAAGGCGTAAGCATATACGTGATTAGTGTGAAATAGTTATGTTTCAGCTATCTCCATAAATGTGTTAAAACTGTGTTCTTTACTGGGAAGCACTCACTGTCTTTTGAACCTGAGCTGCGAACACAAAATGGGAAACTGGAGTTACAATTCACTGGGAGGCAAACTGTGCTTGGACAGAATAAGCTCAGATGTAAGAGGACGCAGAGCTCAAACATTGTTCACCAGAATGGTAGAATAACGGACTTGACCACAACTCTGCTACATTGTGGACTTTCGGCCTCAAAGGAAACGTTGGGATTGGTTTGCTAGGTAAATGACTAGCGACTTGCATCGTATGTAATAGTCTTAGCTAGTTACGACACTTGAATGGTTTGTAGAAAATTCCAAACATCCTTTCAAAGTTAAAGACCTAAAGATAGCCAGTGAGAAACTTCGAAGAAGTTTTGGAAGTGTGAAGTTAATTGAAACTCGTTCAAATTTACCTAGGCATATGTCAACGCAGGAAAACTGCATGTTAATTTGAAGTATACAAACCCTCCGTATACAATCTTCACATAAAGCATTACACACTTGTAGAGGAAGTTACAGTAATATTAATATTTCAAGGGTGAAGTCGATAATAGTTTCCCCATCTTCATTTATGAAACACCAACATTCACTAAGAATTGGCTTTCTAGTGTGTGTAGGTATTGGTATTTGTATTTTAGGGGAAAAGCTAATGGAATTTATCCTTGAAATGTTGCACCTTGGACCGGCCTCAATGGGCTCGGAAAAATTCTTGTCCTAGAGCCATTACTGGTTAACAGAGTGCCAGTATCCTAAGCCGTTGGACTCAGTAACCAGCTACAGCTAGCTCCCTTAACGGCTGGTGAAGCCGGGTTATGATGCAAGTTGCGCTATGGCAGGGGCATCTCACAGAAAGATGGCTACTTGTTACTTACAAGATGAAATCGAAAGATTGTATGTTATATTACCAGATTTAATTGGATTATTGGACACATTATATGACGTCTTAGTGGTGTCCTATTAATTTTCGTGCTGGCTTGGGGCCATTCTATCTGGTTATTGGGTACAAATTCGGGTTAGCTGTTGCTGCCTACAACAGGCTAGTCAATCCGTGTGAAAAAACGACGAAACCCCGAAGTAATTGTAATAGAAGTAACCTTTAAGGTTTCTGACTCAGAAAGACGTGCTGAACAACATACTAAGAGTCTAGAAAAATCTAGGTGGTGGAAGAGGTCTAAACTAGCCGCCATCTTGGAAAAAAGCCGCCGTGTGAAAAAATGGCGAAACCCGGAAGTAATTGTAATAGAAGTAAACTATGCTGTTTCTGAATCAGAAAGACCTGCTGAACAACATACTAAAAGTCTAAAAATATCTAAGTGGCGGACAAATTTAATTAGAAAGGATTAGGGCTACCCACACTACCAGAAGTAAACAGTGATGAGTGGTTAAAAGTGAAGACAAGCGTAAATTCCAGCAGAGTTGATTTCCATGAGCAACCTACACTATTTTTAGGCAGTGAGATTGCCAAGATCCCATGCCTTTTTTTTATGACCGAGAAAGAGCTACTGTAACGAGGACCCTGGCAAAGTCCCTGCCAGTCTGTGCCATCTAGGGTACTGTGAGAGACTACCACGCATCTTCAGCGGCTATTGGATCTAATCTGGCCTACTCTGGGCATTATCTCAGCCTCCTGCATGATCGGGAGATTTTCCCAATTTGCATTCCCGGGTGTGCCCCTCCCTTCAATCCTTATGTCGCCGTCGAAAACAGAAGTAAGGTTCAGAATTGAGCCGCTTCCCCTTCACGAGCATTATTAAGGCTTCAAGAAATTTATTAAATAAAAAAAATTGCATTTCCATCGATAGCTAACTTTCCATAACGAGTTCTTGAAAGTGCGTCAGACTTTCACAGTATTTTCGCTAACCTCCGTTTTAATTTTCTAAGGGAATATAATCTTTTCTGGATAATCACACGCCTGCACGCAGACCTACCTTGCATTTTGCTAAATTTAATGGACGAGTTAAGTTAACGGGTTCCCTTTTCAATAAAAACACCTAAAACGATAGGTTTCCATTTAGATGGATAAGCTCGGCCAACTCTTCGCACACCAGTAAGGTCTACTACATCGCTGATGAAATGCCCAAGTCCTTCTATGCTTTAGAAGCCATCAAGAATTTAATGACAAACTTAATCGAGCTAAATTCGCCGCTGAAAATGAATTTATATCTCGTTTTGAGGGTACGCGAAAGAAAATGTTCCTTCGTTCGACGAAAAGTGCGGAGTGGAAGTGCCTGCGCGTTTCCACGAAGGCTCACTTACCAAAGGTAATTCTCAAAGGGTAATTCTTTAAGCGTTTTAATTTCAGGCTTTCCTCCCAGTTGCAAATTTAACTGACTTCCGAGATCAATAGAGTGGTTAAGAGGTACATTACTTTGAAGTTAATCACATGGTATTACCGGGAAACGGTTTTAAGTTTAACATTAATTCCTGGTTGTCGCGTAACTTGGCGCTTGAAAAGGGCAATGCTGGAGAAGTTGAAGTGTACGTATTATCGACTCGTGCAAGTGCGTTGAGATATAAATCTACAAGAAAGTAACTTAAAAGTGGGTATTAGTGCTTTATTTTATTAAAATTGGTGACTAGGGCTGAAATCCAAATGAATAACCATCATGATAGTTGCTAACTTGCAACAAAGCGGAAACTGAAGATAAAAGGACCAAGGGACGATCGTCTAACTGGAAAATAGCATAACTGGAAGAACGTGTACATTGTTACAGTGCAATGGAAAATCGTCACAACTCATTATTAATTTTAATAGAAATCATCTAACCTGCGCTTACTGCGCTAGCTGCGGCTGTAGATATATCAGAAACCGTAACTAATCACATATTAGTTGTTAATTATTGCTCAGACCATTATACATTGTACGATATTCCGTTTAGATGATTTTCCAGATTTTTTATTTCGACATTTTGGACAATTATTATCCCATTAGATGATTTTCCAGTTCGACATTCGTCCATCGCCCCAGGATATATCAAAAAAATCAAAATAGTAGGTATTCCATGTGCAACCCTATTTAGAGACTTGCAAAGTTTTAACGCAAATTCCAGGTTTCTCTTTACTGCAACGCTAGGGGACTTCACGGTAAGTATTGCAGTCAGGCACCGGTCAACCGTATTGTTGATGATCCGGTCCCTGGTGTCATATTAAAGGCCATTCCAGCTAACAGAAGCGAAATTAGTCTGACGCCAAACACCAACTAACTTCATCATAACGTAGAAGGACGCACTTTGATCTCATTAGGACCCATGCAATTCTGCGGGGATTGATTGCAGTAAACGTCCCTTTTTTTGATTTTGCACCATTCTATGATCAAACTCGAGGCCACTGTTGGAAGCTTGCTGTCCAGCCCTCCCGGGCATAATGTCGTCAAAATTTTTTTGTTCGTATTTGGAATTCTCTTGGCGCACCACAGTGGATCACCCCACAGTGTATGGTTTTCATCGTATACTGCAGAGTGAGACCCTACAAGCCTTTCCTGCGGCACCCACTCGCTCAACTTGGGTGACATGGTTACCATTCCAGAATTCTCACTTTCTTTTTTCCCCCTCTACTATTTTAATCACCACCATCACGTTGTAGGCTCCGTATTAGAGCTTCACCGCTCTTCCGTTTCCTTCCACCAATTTTTGGTTGATAAATAGGATTTATATTATATTTATATTATACAGGGTGATTACAAAAGAAATATACAGTTTAAAGCGTTTACTAAACAAAAACTATTCAACTTGTCGACTATTCAACTGTTTTCACCCGTCATGTTCTGCAACTCATAAAGTTTCGCCTATAGTTTGTTCCACATTATGTTTGCAGAAAACTGACTGTTTGATGCCACGT
>JAHWFP010220633.1:0-14275 GCA_023313725.1 Lithobius niger | reverse complement strand
AGACAGACAGACGTTAAGATATTCGTTGAGATGTTACAAAATCTAAATCCACAAACGGTGCATCCAACACCACTCACGGGGCTTCAGCTAGTAAAAAATAAAAGATGTTCCACTTCACAAAAGAAATTAAGAAAAGAAAGTGTGGAATAGTTTCTTTTAAAGTTTCAGGAACGCTCTGAAGACGGCCATTTACTTCTCCCCATGCGGTTTGATATGGTAAGAGCATTCCTTCACTTTGCTTTAAATAAGCCATGGGAGTTGGTTTAAAGAGACTCTCGTTCATAGCTACACTCTCTTCTGTTGATAAAGTCGGGCGTACGCCCTTTTTTGAGTAGGGTTTTGTCCCAAAGTCGTATTTGGGCGCATTTGCGTGTAAATGACGCGGAAATTCGTATTTTCGCTCTGCCTGTGGCGCGCAGACGGCTGCTACCATGGAAACCAAATTAACTCTATCGCCACTTTCGCGAAAGTCAAAGTCCACATGCGATAAGTTGCATTTCTTGTTAAAGGCAGAGAGATCATGTTTTCACAAAAACACTACTCTTTGGCATGAAGTCTGGGTTGTGCGATGGGATTTCGTCAGAATTTAAATTGAAGTTAAAAATGTTTGGTACAATTTTGAAAAATTCTTCAGTGTACAATCTCATCATTTCTGCCCAACATGGAAAGTTTGGAAATGATATTCACAAGCGGTATACAAGTGAGCTCTACTGTTTCATTATTAAAAATGTTGTAATTATTCAAAAATCATGAGGATTTTTGTCGAAAAGGTGCAACTAATTAATTAACTTTGCAATGCATTATTGCATACAAAGACGAAAACATAAAATAAAGCAAATTAAAATGTAATAAAATGTTTTAAATCAGTTTGTTTCGTGTTTTTTTTTTTTTGTTTTTTTTTTTTGTGTTGTTTAGCATCACATTGCTTTGCAAAGAGCTTGTAGTCCTTCGAGAAAGTCCTCTTACGGGCCAGAATTTACGATCTACGCATTACTCGAGCGTGAATGTATAGGATCCACTTTTAGGGTATGTTGGTTTCAGGGTATAATGTAAATAATGCCTTTAGTGTATTTTGAAAGCGTTCGAACACATACTTTGAATATTATAAGCCATTAGAAATAACGAAGCATGCTTACGTAATTCCAAAGTTGAAGAATATAAATTATATATCTCTGAGCGAATTTTCGACAGTCCGAAGTGCTGGTGGCGTTAAAAACTCAGCCAACTGTGTCTTCATCAGGCATCTTCACATCTCCCTGTAGGATCGGTTTTGGTCTTTTTGTAAGCGGCGGTTTTTGGAAAAAAGATAGGCAGAAGTGAAGAAGCCTGATGAAGCCACCAACACTTCGGACTGTCGAAAATTCGCTCAGAGATAGTATATAATTTATAAGTAATCGGATAGCACGAAGTACAAATGCTGTACTTTTCTGTTAACAACAAACAAACATGCATTTTTACTTAATGCGATTTAAAACCGTTCGAAATAATCACTAGGTCGATCATCTACCACGCTTAAAAAGACACTCTTCAGAATAATCCCAAATAAATAATAAATCATCAAAATAAAAGATACTTCCTGCTAGAAAAAAACCAAATTTTAATTCGTTATCGAAATCACTTGTTAGTTGTTTTTTTTTTTAACGTACATTTTTTTTTAATTTTGTTTTTAGTTGTCCAAGTTACGGAGTATTGTGACTGTACCATGGTAGTTGGTTAAAATGTTTGGAATATAAGAATTTTGAGACGTATTGCCAGAATTATTTTGCCGTAGCGGTACTTTGTGTTTAATGGATTCCGATCTCAAACTATTTTTTTGTTGTTTCCATTCCGTAAAAGTTTTTAACAATGATCATGTAGTCTCGCAAATTATTGATGTGTAAGTTTTGTTTTTCCGATTTAATTTTCATCGAAGCTGTTTTTACGTTATCCCGAAAACGAATACGAATAAAAAATGTATGAAGAGTAGTTTTGAGGATGTTGCGAATGTAAATTACCGTCAGGGACAGCAGTGTTTTTGCTTGGGTAAAAGAGCCTTTCAAATGAGAAAAATAACGATTTTGTGTCATCGTATTCTATGTTTGCTAGAGGTATGACGTCATGGGTAGTGTCATTGTTGGCCAGTCATTTCACTTTGCCGTTCCATTATCCAACTTGGGCCTTGGGCCGTAAAGCGTTCGTTGAAATGTTTGCAGAGACCGTGGCAAGGTTATGTTTACGTTTCATGCTGTACATTGGCGCTTTTTTGGTGGGTCAATAAGCGGCTCTGAAGTTTGGGCCCTTCTTTATGGCAACTCGTAAAAAAAAAAGAGAAAAAAGAAGAGAGGACCAAGTACAGAGCCGTGGGGAATAGCAGGTTGGAGATGATGATGGGGCAAAGAAGCCGGATGGGCAGCAGCGCGAGTCGGATGGAAGATGTGTGTTTTTAGCACGAGTCATGGCTCAGTGACTCGCGAAGATACCGAGAGTGAGAATATACAAAGGATGGGGGAGAAAATCGTATTAAACTTTTACAACACTGACTGAGACGGATGTTTTTGACATGGCAGAACTTGAATTGTTGTTTGGCTGCGTTTGGGTGCTGGATGGTGTTGTAATGCTGGAGTGGTTTAGGCTCAGTGTACATTGTTAGAAACTAATCTTACGTTGGCTACCGAGGGTAAATCTGGCGCTTTTTACCGTAACTCTAATAAAGTGGTAGGGGTGTTTCTGTTGGAATAACTGTTACTACAGAAAAATTCAACGTCCCAGAAGTAAACACTCAGGCAAACCTCTGCTCCAGGGTGACACTACCACCTTTAAACATTCCGTCTTGTTCATGGCTGAGTATTTGCCATGTGCTTGTAAAACTATCGATGTTGGGTTGTTAAATCTTAGAGGAATTTTTGTTCTGTCACTCTGTGGAATGTATTAGTTGTAATGTTTTCATTGTAATGTTATTGCATTTATTTATTTAATTTAAATTTAATTTTATTCATTATATTTATTTTAATTCATTTGAATTATTATAAATGTTCACCTGGTTGTGACTAACCATTATTTATCTCCGGGGAGGTTGGGGCATGTATTTTTTTTGACCCTCTCAAGACGAGATCATACATTTTTTGGCCCGTCAAAAAGGGGGGAAGGGGTTGGCACAAACAATAGACTGACCAAATTGGTGGGAAAGTATTTTTTGACCTCAAAAACGACAGTCAAAATTTCGCTGTAGCTTGTGGGCGAGGGGGGGAGGGGGGTTGCCATGACGCTCCTCCTATCATCATCTAAGTTTTTATTAGATTTTGACGTTATTTCTAGTGTCATCCGGTGAATAGTTCTTTAAAACCACTTACTAAAAAAGTGTTTGCATGTGTTTTTCATGTTGCATGTGTTGATGTGAAGGGCATGAACATGCTGACTCAATTGACTTAGTAGTGCCAATATGCTTCCCTTACATCTAAAGTTATTCTACCGTCATGAATCATGATTCTCGGCCCAAAGGTGGTTTAAAGTATACTTCTTTGAATGTTTTCAAGAACATACTTTAGGTCATGGGTCGTTTTCCACACAACTGGAACCATTTCGATACAAAATGCTATATTTTAATTAGTCTAGATGAAATGATCACCTAACCTGAAAAAGTAAGAAAAGGGAGGGAAGGGGTGGGGGGAGGGGTCAGAATATGTTTGGATCTTGGTTCGGGGATGGTTTTTTTTTAATGGTCTTGCAAGGTCTCGAAAATTCACTTTTTAATTCCTCCGAACCTCACCCCCCCCTCCCAATAAAAAAGAGACGTAAACAATAACCGCTCCCTTTTAGGAACCGTATGCTGCTCAAATTCCAGAGCTTGAAATATAAAATTTTGAAAAGAAAAAAAAAATGAAAGTCAAATTTCTGTGAGGGGCCTTGCAATTTCGTGTGCTTTCAGTTCCGCCCTCCGTGTTTAGCGCCCTTTCACTGTTGGCCTTGAGCTGCGACCACGACTTTGCGCCTTTTTCCATCGGACTTACTTGTTCAATAGCCATCTTGAGTAGGTTGCATTCACTCGAAGAATGGCCTCATAGTGGTTTGGTCACGTGGTTTCTCGGCTAAGAAGTGAACCATTCACGTGCTCTTTTCAACTTTCTTTTTTTTTTCTTATATTTATGTTCCTTCTCACCCTCTCTGTCCGTCCTTTGCTGAGTGAAGTGGGCGTTGGCGCATGCGTACTTGTCTGCTCTGACCTGCCTTTCCTTTCCTTTCAAAAGAGAATTCGACGAATTCATTGCTGGTTTCCCCGGGGGACGTAACCTGGCACATTTGGCATTCGCAAGACGCAGCCAAGTTAATCGAACGGAGAAACCTATCACACACCGAATAGTCCCTCTTTCTCCTCTCTATTTGTGGGTCTTCTTCTTCGGAAGTCGAGTCTTCGGCGCCATCAAGTCTGAATTTGGGATATTTCAGTTATCTATATGCAAGCCAGAGTCACGTCACGTTCGACGAGTTCTAATGAATTTGTTACCCTTGTTGCAATTCCTTTACGTGTTTCGACTTAATGGCATGTACAATGACCTTCGCACATATTTGAATCTAAAGCAAGCTGTTATAGCTATTCAGACTTTGCCAAAAGTCAAAGTGCATTTCCGCGTAGGGATAGATAAACCATCACAGTCGACTAAATCCACTCAAAATCACCAAGAACCACCAAGTTTTTGAAAAAGTGTCCACCTTGCAACGTAATGATGGCATTCCAACTAGAAAGGCGGTAACCACTATCACCTTTTGCACGTGCACGTGTTTGTCACATGTTGGTAACCGCAGTTGTGTGGAGAAAGTTTGAGGCTGTATTTCGTGTAGGAATGATATTATACTTTGTAAGGCGAACTAAATTTATAAACTTAGTGGTTCTTGCTATCAATTTTGGTACTACTTCGATAGCATTTGAATTTTTTTGGCTCACTAAAAATACTAAAAGGTTACCACCCTCCCCCTCCCATTGCCAAAAAAAAATCACAAATCCAAAAGAAACACAAAGCGTAAATCCCGAAAATCTATAAAAAAATTGATTGCTGTCATAATAACAATCGTTGTTATCGGGTATCTGCAACAATTAAATTTAGGTCCATGGACACACAATAGCAGGTAACACAGCATGGTTCATAGCCACCCAATCCGCTTGCTTGTCAGCAGTATCAACACCATCTAACACTCATTTCGCACTTACGTGCCATCCTATATAATAATACTAATAATAACATTTGTTGCCTAGCAACTGGTCTGGCAAGGATTGTGAATCACTTATAGCCAGCCAAATTAAATAGTATAATGTGTACCCGAGCAGACTTCTCCCTGAGTGCCATGGAGAAAGACTACTGCATTTACAGTTTCCTCCTTAAGGGCGTTCCAAATGGGAGCAATGCGCACAGTGAAGAAATGCAAACGACAGTCGAGGCATGCCCCTGGGACAGCCAGCTTCCAATTATGTCCCCTGGTGTTGCCCAAACTCGGGGCCAGGTAAAAAAAAAAGAGGAAGATCTACCTCGATAAGGCGATGCAAGATCCGATAAGTCAGGACCAAGTCGAGAATAATTCTGCGCAACTCCAGAAGCTCAAGGCCCATTCTCTCAAGACGTTCTTTATATGAAGCGTCGCGAAAACTAGGAAGTGCCCTCGTAAAGCGTCTATGAACCGCCTCGATGGAATCAATGTCGTGTGCCAAGTATGGTGACCAGACTGGAGTTGCATATTCTAGGACTTAAATGGCCAGACTGTCGTCATAATGCTTCCAGATATGAAGCAGCGCTTTATTATTGCAGAATGCCGGTAAACTGAGGCAGAAACCTTACGGCAGTGAAGAGAGGATTTCATGTTTAGAGAGAACCAGATACCAAAGTCTCGCACTTCACCTGTTTGCATAAGGATCGTCTGGTTCAATGTATACCGGGAGCAAGGGTTGGAGGCGCCAACATGGAGAGCATGGCATTTACCGATTGAAAGCGGGAGCTGCCAACGGTCCGACCAGACACTAACAGCCTGAACCTGAGTCTCAAAGGCCCAAGAAGGGAACAAGATGATATTTTCTGCCCCGACCTTCAAATCATCCGCAAATTTAAAACCAAAGGTATCGTGATTGTCAAATTTCAGATCATTTAGGTAGATAACAAATAGTAGTGGGCCCAAGACAGAACCTTGTGGAACGCCACAAGGAACCTGTGTCAAAGAAGAAAAGGTATTCTCAATTGGTGCCCTCTGGGTTCTGTTCCACAGAAGAGCCAACATCCAGTCGTGTAATTTTCCCGTGATACCACAATGGCTAAGCTTCAGGAGGAGCTTTCGATGAATCACCGACTCGAAAGCCTCTTTAAAATCGAAGTAAATAGTATCAGAAGGGATTCTCACGTCCAGTGCACTAGTCCAACGGTCTAAGACCAGGAGTAATTGGTGAGCAGCGGACCTACCAGGAAGAAAGCCAAATTGGTCACGTTGAATAACAGAGTGTTCTTGCAGGAAAGAGACAAGTTTATCTCAGATAACTGATTCCGTAAGTTTGCAAACAACGCAAATAAGGGCTATGGGTCTGTAGTTCAGGGAGTCGGAGGGGGGACCCCATTCTTAAAGACTGGGATTACAATTGCCTGACTCCAGGCAGATGGGATTATATTGTGCAAAAGAAAGGGAAAATAATTTCAAGAGTCGATAACTGATTTCGAGAACCAAGGATTTGCAAAAGAATGCCGACAAACCATTAGGACCACATGATCTACACAGTTTAATCTTGTTTAAATAGGAAATAACCGTATTTGGGGAAACTCGACCAAAGTGCACATGGAGGTTAACGTGGAAAGTGAACAGTGCGGGTGACTAAGGTCACCGTTGTTAGAGATACTATTTGAAGCAAAGACATCACTTACGGCTTCGGATTTATCAATTTTCTCGGTCAAGTATATGTTACTTGAGAGGTGGAAGGGCTCGAGATGAGTCGTTTGACCTTCTGTAATATTTTAGGAGAGCAGCAAAATTTCCCTCTCTGATCACAGCTGATTCCTTCTCTCTGTACCAGGCCTCTGTGGAGTCTGAGTACTGCTTGAGTGCAGAGTTATATCTAAGCAGAGCAGAAGGGCACGCGTTACGCTTGTAACTTCTCCAAAGTTTTAGCTTCCTAATGCGCAATTTAGTAATGCGGCATGGGTAGCTAGCGCGACCCTTCTTTGGAGGACGGGGTCTGTCTCTGCACTGGTCAATTTGGCCTGTCAAAGTTCGGTGAAAACAGGTCCAGGCCTGTTCAATGTCATAATGAATATGAAAAATTAGATTGTCCCAGTCAACAGTAGAGAGCGAGAGCCTAAGTTTAGCGAAATCAATCCTTCCCTGCCCAGAAACGGGGGCCCTGACTAAAGACTTTCCAGAACCAGTTTGAGCAAGGTTTACAGAAAACTATACAACACAGTGGTCGCTATTTCCCAAGTTGCACCAACGCGAACGTCGTACACCAGGCGCTCATCATGCGTGAAAATCAAATCCAAAATATTGTTCCGCCTGGTCTGCTGGTCAACCAGCTGGTGAAGCCCCAGGGACGCAACAAGCTCAAGAAACTCATGATGTTGGTCAGAGGCGACGTTCCGATCCCAATCAACGGTCGAAAGGTTTAGTCATCCAGGAGGATGTTTGAAAAACTAGGGTGTGCAAAGAGACAAAATATCAGAGTCAATGTAACTATTTGGCAAGTAGCAGAGTATGAAGGTTAACTTGTTACGGGGCATGGAAACTACAATGCCCTCAACTGAAGAGCTGACCTCAAGAATGGCAAAAGGCACACTAGAACGGTGCAGTAAGAGAAACCCATTGCCCCGACTATCACGATATACGCCCATCTACTTCTTCCTGCAACCCTACCTTCTTGTACTATTCCTATACCTCTATGCCAAAAAAGGAAATTTATATATCTACCTCAGCGGCCAGTACTGTGTTAATGGCTTATGGAAATTAACAAGGAAACTGACCGTATGACTAGCCAGCTATAGCTACTTCGTCCATATTAAAGACGTTTTTTCTCCATAAGAAAACGAACATCTTCGCTCTAAAGAAGTTTTTATTCATTACCGGACCCCAAGCTCACGATTTCAATGATCTACAACTAATCCTACTACAAAAGGATTTTTTTCCACCGACATGCTGAAATCTGCAAAACCTGTGCCATATGGCTCCTTCCAAAACTACCAAACTGTAAGGAAACCATACACAGGCTTCTGAAGATAATTTGGTAAGTGCAATACACAGAAACCGTGAACAAACTCAACAGGGCGTTCCGAAAGTGTCTGATGAGGGAATGACGTTATCTTTCGAAAGGACTTATGGCTCCATCCAAGTCTGTCGATAAACTATAACTACCTCTCGCTTATTCAAAATTCCCCAAAATTCCACCTCATTTGCGTCCTACTGCACGCGATTGGTTAGTTCCTAAAATTCTAAATCGCGTTCCAGAAAAGAAAATAGTACGTAAGGACTTCACAATCAGTACAAGTGAGGTACGAGGTGCACGACGAAAACGTGTACTGCTTGAAGTTTGTGCATGCTCTTTTTGGCTGCCCTTGAAATTATGATCTTTAAGTGCGGTTTAGATTTTATTATAGACCCGCTTTTAATATAACTTTAAGACTCACTTTTACGTTTTTTAGCATCCAGTATCAGTCTAAGCAATACTAGCCTCCCTAAAGCCAAAATTCCACAGATTCACTACCAAGCCTAATAAACGGAGTTAGAAAACAAAATCGAACTAGTTTAAGGTGTTAAAGGTTAGGTTTAACTGAACCGAAGCCAAACCAGGAAATAAACACGAATAAACTTTCCTGTTAGGTTTCAGATACCACAGTGTTGCTGTAGTGTTTAGTCCACGTGAAACGTTACTATTGATACATTTCCGGCGGTTCACTACCAAGGAACAACAATGTAAAGCCCCAGCTGTAATTTCTAGATTACTACAGGTCGTTCAAACCTGAACAATTTTTGAATTGGTAAACCGATGGAGGTAAGGTAGATATCTTGAAAATGCAGGGACAACAATTCAAGGTTTCTTTATTCAGCTAAGCCACAACTAAAGCCAAAACTAATTCAGTAAACGAAGGGTTGGTAGAAGATCCCCCACGACTCCAATAATTACAGCTATATAATCTAAATGCCAAGAGCAATACGCCGGCGACTCCCATTTTAGCAACATCGCGAGGAAACCATTACGGAATCCCCAATCAGCATTCGGATTTTAGGACCCTGGGAGGGTTTAGCTGAGAAGAACCTTGGACGTAATGCGGGGACTTCTTAAAGAGTTTTTATTGAGGGTGTTTTTTGTCGCGTGAAACTGAACGGTCGTAGACTTGTTATGGGTTGATTTAGAAAAAGAAAACCTTAACAGCGTCGTTTTTATTTTCGGAATAGCAAGGTTTAGTTGTTGCACGGTTGGAAGCATAACTTGGACTCGATTTCAAGTGAAACTGGTTCCAGAAAAGTTGTTGGAGTAGGCAATATTGTGTCTCATTTTCGTTTTTCTTTCTTTCCGTACTTTTTTATGCCAACGAGTTGTCGCACTTTTCCCTCTTTTTCCGAGTTGCTCCATCAGCCAAGCTCAAAATGACATTAACTTTACGAGCGCCATCGTCGTCTTGGCAACAGAAACAAGATGGTACATGGCAACGTCTCGGTCGTTGTTGCTCCTGACCAACCGATTGTCAAGTGACATTTTCTGAACACAAAAAAAAAGTTGTGCTTATAAAAAAGGAACAAAAGTTTCAAATGTTACGTGTTTCTAAATTCGTGCTACATGGTTTGTCTTGAATATTTTCTCCCAAAGCATCTAAAATAAACGTTAGGACACATTTACTATCATAGTACAAAATAAAGATGTTTTTAGTGTCGTGGACTGGATTGGGTAGAGCGTGTTGAATAAACCAGCTTGACGAACTCTCAGCAGCTGTTTAAAGTATGTCCTATTTTTTTGTAAAGTCTTGACCTGATGTTTTTTTCCGGAAGTAAATCCACCGATAATTTAATCATATCAAAAACCAAAACTGATAAAAGGGGCCGCCAAGTTCGAATGGTTCGGCCCTTCAAAGGAGTGATATCAACACACCAAAACATTCGCCATGTTAATCGCACCGCTAAATAGTTCGAAGGTTAATTGAAGGTTGGCAGTTGTGTTCTGTCAACGTCCCGGGCTGAAGGTGCTGGCAGTAGCAGCGGTGAAAAAAGAAAACGAAATTTGTTGGGAACGTGTACTTGGGGAAATTTTTTTTTTCTTGGCCATACACAATGATTTCATACAACGGAACTGGACATACCATTTTCGGCATTGAGAGAAAAACTGTTAATTCATTACGAATCACACAGTCTGTACTAAATGATACGCTGATGCAATGCTGATTGCGATTACTGTCTGTAACGTAGGCATTATTTACAACAAGAACTCTGTTAAAAGGACAGACTTTCTCACTATATTCGAGCATCCTACGCAAAATAGCATTTGCAACATTTACATAGGTTAGAGTGAGTGTAACAAAATCGTTTCTCACGAGGGGATAAATAGGAAAATCAATGGCTTTGCAACATTTATACGCGTCTGAAGTAATGTTGCAAAACTGAGCCTCACAAGAATACCAACCGGAATTCTTTACTAGCACGCGGTAGGCTCATTTACTCCACACATAGAGTTATTGAAAAATAAATTAGCAGCATATTGATCACCATTTTGTTCGGAACAAGGTGTAAAAGATGTAAAAACTTATATTGTGTGCGCGGTGTATCTTGAGTCCTGCAAGTATTTTGTGAGCGGATACATCTTCCTGAATGGGGTGGCTTTAATCGATGGCCGCCATTGTTTTTGTAACCATCTTGGATATCAACAAGGCACTCTGCTACTGAAAACGTACAATCGATTATCTGTGTTCGTCCTGCGGAGAACTCAAGATAGGCCGCGGACACTATAGGTGAGGTAATAGTTCATGTTTCGACGAACAGAGCTTTTTCCTTTATTCGCATTCAAATGTTTGGAAAAGGAAGTCGTGATATAGACCGGGATCTCCTTTATCAGAACATCAAACCTCAAAGATCTGCTTCGAAGCTGAGACGGATTACAAAAATATTCCATGAAAGCAGAGAACGCCAGCATTTCCTTCGATATTTAAAATATTATGTCCGGTGAGTTGAGGTAAGCGTTTGGTAGTCATCTTTGAAATAAATACATCTGGCTACTAGTAGGTCAAGTTTGTCTAGTGTAAAGTGACCATTGATGAAGGAGACGTATCTTTATCTTTTATAAGGATACATAGAAAAAACATTGAGAGCCCAGTAGGCAAAACGAAATGATTATATTTTTCTTTTATGTTGTACACACTTGCAATCAATGTGTAAAGCCTAAAAAGTATACAACATATAAACATGCTCGACGTTTCCAGTCAGCTCCCACTCATTTTCAAGAACAAATAAAAAATAAAAATTAAAAATTTTTTCTAAGTCATCGAAAAGCATGAAATTTTTAATGACTCAGAAAATTTTTTTTAACTTTTTAAAATTTGCTCTCGAAAATGAATCGGTGCTGACTCGAAACGTCGAGCACGTTTCATATGTTGTGTACTTTTTAGGCTTTACACATTACTAGTGCTTTTTAAATTCAGTCAATATTCACTTTCAATACTTTTGTTGGGACTCGAGTACGAAACAGAGCAAAACTTATCACTACTAGAAGGTTTCAACGTATTTTTTCCCTAGACTATACTTTCGCAAGAAGAAGCGTAAATAATATTTCTTTGGGAGGGACGGAGGGGGGCACATTGTATACCCCTATATATCCGCTCCCTGCTAGAAAATGTATGACTACGTTATTTTTATTGTACGATTATTTTTCCAGCTTTAGTAATATACGGCTTCAGCCCCAAAAAGTTTTGAAAAATAGCGAATTAATAGATGTTTCCAAGGGTACGTCCTTCTAGGCTAACCCCCCCCCCCCCCTTATTTACGCCATTGCTTTGCAAGCCAGTCTTAATGCCGAGTGTTTGCTTCCTTATCATTCATTGGTGTCGCGTTTGGATCGGTTGTCTCATGACTGCTTTCGTCACCTACAATTCAGTACAAGTGAAATAGCCCCTCGTCTATGTTTAGGCGCAAGCGAAATATATACTATAGAGATTTTCAACGATTAAAGTGCAAATACATCCATTTTGACATGCATGCTTTACTTTTGGATCATTTACACAATAACTAAACACAAGAATTGCGGTAAGAATACGTTACGTACGTCCGATACAACAATTTAATTACTGCATCACCAAAACACGACATGGAGACCGCCATTGTTTTGCTGGAACGCGTCGAACCGATGTCACTCTTCGATTTCAACTCACAGCCGATTGAGATAGCTCTATCGGCTGTAAGAGCTCGAGCGACTGACGGCCTTAGCTGGCCACTACAACTGTCGGCCAGCTAAGGCCGTCGGACGCTTGAGCTCTCACAGCCAATAGAGCTATCTCAATCGGCTGCGAGTCGAAATCGAAAAGTGACATCTGTCGGCATTAATTTCTGCGCGTTCCAGCAAAACAATGGCAGGCTCCGTATCGTGTTTTGGTGATGCAATAGTTAAATTGTTGTATCGGACGTACGTAACGTATTCTTACCGCAGTTCTTGTGTTTAGTTATTGTGTAAGTGACCCAAAAGTAAAGCATGCATGTCAAAGTGGATGTAATTGTCCTTTAAGGTTGTTCCAAGATAACATACACGTATTTTATTTCTTGAAACCAAAACTGCTTACATCTTAAAGGCAAACTACACTTCTCCGTTTTGCAGTTTACCTATTTAAATTTGATGTCATCTCTTTTACGTTTGGTGGGATCAATAAAGATACTTTTAAACTGCTGTTTTCCTGCCTCTTAACGTCGTATAATTTTCTTCTCCAGAAAGAAAATGAACAAAGTTAAACTTTCACCGTTATTGTATGGGGAACGGATAGTAGATGGGATAAGAGTAATGAATACTGTACATGGACTTTATTGCCTTAACACGATTACGAGATTCCGAAACTTTTTTTTTTCTTGGTCGTTTACGTCGTCGTTCGCATCTGCCTTTCATTTTTATTTCCCTCTGGGCTTTTTCCTGGCTTTACAAAACTCTCGTGCCAAGCAGGCTTCGTCAATTTTTTAAAAGGCAACTTTAACATGGACTTCATCATCGAAGAAAGACTCCTCCAAGCACAACAAATCCTATAAACAACTTACTTTGAGGGCTCCGTTTTAAAATTTATGATCCTCGAAAACCGAATGAAATAATCCCGGCGTACCGCACCCACACAAAACCAACGCCTTTTTTGAAACTGAATGAAGATTAATATTAAAACATGTGAAGAGGAGGAGTAACACCAAAAATAGACACGATATTAGATTTATCTCGCTGTACCGCAGGCTCTTTTGTTTTGTCGCGTCACGAAATGATAGCATTCTCAATCTGAATAAAAATCTACGACGTGCATAATCGTATATAAAACGTATGGATGAAACACCCTGGAACGGGTCCGTGTTCGAAATTCTATTCTGTTACAAATTTAAGTTAGGCACTCGACTTTGCAAGGGAAACAGGCTAGAATCGATCCTCCACCAAAATACGATGGTGTAATGTATTCAGGTGTTCTTCCATAAGGCCAAACGCGCTGTAAAAGTGGTTCAATTCTTCGTAAAAAAAAAAAAAAGATACGGGGAAGGTGGGATTCCGTTTGAAACTTAAAGCAGCTACGTTCTGAAGACCTCAATACTGTAAAACCACAAAATCGATCCAAAGCAAAGTACGTGCTATTTATTCTGTTTCTTCGTGCTGCAGAAAACTGTCAATAGCTGGCGGTCTAGTTGTTATTGTATTCTTGTGCCGTCTAGTAGGACGCGATGTTGTCACGTTGTCCCGCGTGTTGTTGCACCGGTGTTTATTTCTGTTGGGAACAGAGTTTGATTTCCCACAGTTTCCCGTCAACAATACATGTAATATTTCGCTTGCAACGGATTTTTACTGCTAATCGACATTACACTTCACATTGCCGGCCGCTCGCCCATTTTTATTGCTGCCGTGCAAATAATGAACACGCTCACTCTTTTCCACTGCAAACGACCCAAAAATGACATGCTCTCCCCTTTTCACTGATGCCGTGAAAAGAATAAGCATGAGGCGCCCTTTCTCGTATTAATAAACTGCTTTTGGATTGGTTGTCACAATGACTGCTTTCACCTTGGTTCTGTGCAAGCGAAATATATACCTATTAACTGAACAAAAAACAGCTTCGCCGATTAGAAAAAA
>JAHWFP010220632.1:0-15411 GCA_023313725.1 Lithobius niger | reverse complement strand
TCGAATTCGAATCGAACCCAAAATATTAATATCGCACACCCCTAGTTCGATTGGAGTCAACCTAGAGTCAACACTGCCTGCAATAAATCCGGTTGCAAAAATTATCAAGTATGCAAAGCTTTGCTAAGACGCTGAAGTATCCAGGCAGCAAAAAATCTTCAAGCATGCTCTTATTTAGCCTACGTTTTTTTATTTTAATTAATGTTTGGATTTTAATTTAAGTTTAAAAAAAATTAAATTTAATACATCAAGAAAACAAAAATCCTATTTAAAAATACTGGTCCAGGATAGAATTAAAAAAGAATCGTTTCAACTTTCTGGTTGTTTTAAACTATTTTTTTTTAATTAAGTTTTTTTAAATTTAATTTTAATTTTTTTAATTAAATTTGATACATTTGGAAAGCAAAAATTGTAAGTCATATCAGCACCATTAAAAAAAGGGCTAGGCATTAATCATGGAAGAAAAAATTCCATCTAAAAAAAATCTGTTCACGTTATTTTAACTATTTTTTAAAAATTATCTAATTTGTTTAATTAAATTAAATTTTTAATTTTAATTATACAGCTTTGTAAATATCAAATTTACGTTTAAAAATTTATAAAAATGTGCCACAGCAGAACCCCGGACTCCCTGAAATAAAAAATTTTCCCATTCGCTGCCCGATGGTTATCGGAACCTCGTGGAACTGGTACCGGAATCGGAATTATGGTATCGCTACACCACTATCTGATTGGTATAGTTGGTATCGGTTGTAACCTTAGTATTAACTTTAAACACATGGCAGCTGGAACCAAAACATGATATTGACCGATGGAAGTAAATGGATAATTTTTAAAATTATTCTGTTTGCAGGTGTTCGTATTGGTGAAGTGTTGGACAATCGATACTCCGTGTATGGTTATACTGGGCAAGGCGTATTCAGTAATGTGATCAGAGCAAGAGATGCTGCTCGTGGTAATCAGGATGTGGCTGTCAAAATTATCCGCAACAATGAAATAATGTAAGTAACTTCCCCACCAGTCGCAAGTTAAGTTCTGTAATTGCTAAAGGATCGTTTACATTGAAGTATACAAGTCATGATTTATGAAAATACTCGAACTTCAATATTGATTCACAAACAATTTACATTGCTACACATTTTCGATAGTCATTTTAACACTTTAACGCCTATGGACGTACTAGTACGTCCTTTGAATTTTTGCACAGCTGCCTATGGACGTACCAGTACGTCCTGAATGTTTGGGGGTGCATGCTAAAGTCAACGTACCAGTACGTCCATCGTTCTTCACGCAATGTTGTTAGGTAATGTTTTTAGTGCACATATCAGTCGTTAGATGGCAGCACTGACTAGTCTGAGCTGTGTGAAATGGTGTTTGTTGGAAGTTGTATAGGTGCCTTGCTTAGCTGAATACAAAATGGCGACCAACAATGTTGAACTTTTGCGTTTTTGTGAGTTTGTCAACAGTGTTTCACTGCTTACTGTGCCAGTACTAATTCGTGTAAAAAAATTTCTAAATGCATCACCATTTAAAGCATACTTTTCTGAGATAAGTGACTATATTTTAAATTCTTGAGCTCCACTGGACAGCTTGAAATGATATTTTTGGTAAATGCTAAAATCGGTCAGGCTGTAATGCTAGTTCAAAATAAAAAGGTTAGGCGTGAAAGTGTTAACACTAGTTGTTATGTGTTCAAATGCCATATATGTTTATCAAGCTTCCTGCGTTCTGGACACACTACAATTTGCAGCATCGTAACTTGTTTGTGATTGTTATTGAAGCTCGAGTATTTTCATAAATCATGAGTTCTGTAATTACGGAAAAAAAAATGTTGTACCCTTTATTTAAATGTGTGGAAGAATTCTCACAAATGGATTCTACCTTTTTTTTTTTTTTATAAAAAATTAAAATTGGAACTTATTTCCTAATATTGCCTTTTTAGTGTACCCAGGTTCTGTGGCGAATTTTTGTAAGGTGTAAAAATTAGTTTCCTATTTTCAGTGTTTAAAGATATAAGTGTTTTCCGTATTTCTTTTGTTGGTTGGTTCTCGGGTGACTTACGATCCAAGTAAAAAATTGACTTCCAAAAAATTTATGTTGGGAAATTTGTATCAAAGTTGATACGTAATGACTACCACAATTGAATAGATATGCAAGCAGCCTGTAATTATATATACTTGGTTATTTAAAAATATATATTAAACAGATTTAAAAAAATAATTAAAATAAAGAAGCATTTAAAATTCCTTTGTACTACTACCTAAAATTCACAACTTGGCTGATGTGTTAGATTTACTGTTTGGGTTTGCACAAGTATTTTTTTTTACACTTTAGTCTACCCAAGGTTAAATTATGCTGGTTTACTGATAATTTACTTGCAATCAGAGTTTCTGAAATTTGAGTTTATAAAGTGTTGCAAATTGAACGCTTTTATTTTTTTATAGCTTTTTACGTCTGCAACACTATACAAGCGATTATGTTTTGAAACATTTCTTTTCGGCTTGCTATTTGTAGAAGTTTTTGAGTAAGTGTTCAGCTAAAAACATATAAAACCGGAAAGAATTTATGTGACTAGATTGCCAAATTAAAATTGTAAGATGCTTGCTTAAAAAATTGTGGAGTGTGATGGTAAAACCACAAAACCATAATTATGTAATAGTTATTGGTGAGAAACGAGTGGTTATCGATTTTTGACCCACAGCTGTGATGATTTGCCCGGAGAGACTTTGCAAATATGTAGAGGGGCGGAGCTCCAAGACAGATTTGCATAGTGTTGCCGGGGAAATCATCGCAGCCGTGGGTTAAAAATTGATAACCGCTCGTTTCTCACCAATAATCAATTTGTACCACGGGTGTGACGTCAAGCTAACTCAGATTTAATTAAAACGTGTTTGTGTTTTGTGAAAATTGCTTCAAGAAATATGGAATGAAGTTCATCTCATTGTAGTTTGTGGAGGGGGAAGTGGGTGATAGACTGACGAGTCCTTTGCTTCAAGGTTGTGGAGGGGGAGGGGGGTTAGATAGACGCGTCGTTGGGAAGGGTTCACATCGGAAAGTTGCTTCTCGTGTTTTCGAATCCTCCCGGGTGAATAAATGTCAGTATGTGAGGCAACATGGATAAAATGACATTCAGGAAAGGTTAAGTAATTCGTTTTGTGCGTTTGTAGTTTGAGAATTGTTTCAAAATTACTGTAATAGACTAATAGATGTATTGGTATGAATAAAGGTCACTCCATTTTACTTTGTGGAGGTGGAGGGTGGGGGTTAGACAGAGTGAATAAACTTAGCTATGGGCCAGACATGTGAGAGTTAGCAGGGATCAGATTTATTCGGAACATCCCGGCAAGTTAAGTAATTCCTTTTGTAAGTTTTTATTGCGTTACATTTTTGGTCGCTGTATTTGCAGGCCTGCAAGTGTTCCTACTTTTCCTACTTTTTTCTTTCAATTCCTACTTTTCCTACTTTTAAAAAAAGTTCCTACTTTTCCTACTTTTTTCTTAATTTTCCTACTTTTTCTCCAGACAATAATATGCCTAGAGAGAAAGGTGGTGCACAAGCCATTAGGCACCTGACAATGCTTATGCCTCAGATAATCAAGGCAGACGAAATGGCTACAGTTACCGATTAATGGAAACTATACCAGCTGGAGGAATCTATTACTACTTCTTGGTACATTAAAGAAATCTCAGAAGATAAGAAATCCACTGTTTACCATATATTCAAGACACACGCTAGTGTGTCGCCCGCCAAGATGATAAACGATAACACCTATCCAGCTAAAATATGTATAAGCAAGGCGACCACTAGACACGTTGTGTCTTTGCAGCTAAGGCAGTTTGGCTGTTTTCAGCCATATGAGGATAAATAACAATGCGATCGCCTGACAACATAAAAGTCACTATTAATGACATAGCTTACCGTTTACATGTTGAAAAAACGACGTGAATAACGTTGATATTTGCCTAATTACTGGCTACTAGTAACGCTTTTTTTGTTTCACGAAAATAAATTCTTCCATGCGGTGAATAAAGCTGGTTCTTGGCTCATTTTACAGGTATTGCTCTGGAGATGTGCCCTTTTCATATGGACCTTTATGGTCAAGTTTTTCAGGGATTAGGGAGCTCCAAACGTCCAAATTGATTGTTTTACATTGTTTTAAACATTGTTATTATGCAACAATACCAAACTGAACATCAATAAATCCGTGCGTTGCACGGAATTACTTCGGTACTAATAAGAAATCCTAATTATTTAAAAAAGTATGACTGCTGTCCTCAAAATATAACGAAAGCCAACGAAAAAAAAAGAAATCGACCAGAAAACTAGATTGGTGTTTCCATCTCATAATTGCTAAGAAAAAAAATGGATTTCATTAATTTGGACCAAAAAGACCTGATGTCTACCCCAAAGCAAAACTTGTTAAGGATTACCGCCAAGCTTTTCGGCGGTGTGAAGTCGTGATATCAAACCCCAAGCTCTTTCGCCAAGCTAATCTCACCGACTAATACATCAAACGTTAAATAAAATCATTGAAAATTGTGCAGTAATCAATTTTCATATATTTCCTTTAACCTTTGAACTATTACTCAGTGGGATTAGCTTGGCGAAAGAGCTCGGCGTGTGACATCACGACTTCACACGGCCGAAAAGCTTGGCGGGAATCCTTAACAAGTTTTTTTTGGAGGTAGATATAGACTACTACTGGAACCTTGTTTTGAATATCAAGTCATCTGTTGGTAGTTTAAAAGTTCCCCACATTAGACAAGCTGGTAAAGAGCCTTCTGTGTTCAGCACACGGCAATGCAGACGTGGAAAGAAATTTGTCAGATAAGGACTGTTTCACAAGACAGAGCTTCCCTTGCACCTAAGACCATCCACGGACTCCGAACAGTGAAGGACGCAGTTAGGGAGTATGGTGGCGGTAATCCGTCTGCAGTTCCTGTAACAAAAGCTATGCTAGAAGCTAGAACTTATGCGCAAAGTCAGTACCAAGAACGTCTACAAGAGGACAAAGAAAAGGCCAGGCGAAATATTAAGGTAGCAGAAGAAACAGCAAAAGCGAAAGCTGAAAAAGAACAAGCAACAAAGAAATTAGATGAAGAAAAAACAACGCTTGACAAATCGAACAATGATTTAAAGATTGCTCATCAGAAAGAACGTCAACTTGAGTTTGAAGCAGCCCAAGTCCTTCCTAAAGAAGCAAATGACCGCCTGGTGAAGGCAATAAAGGAAAAAAACAGAGGCAGTGGCAGTTGGTCAAGGACTAGTGGAAGTAGCTTCCCGAAAAATGGTAGTATCCCAAAAGCTGTTAAAGATAGCAAAAAAAGAATTATTCTTGATCAAAAAAAGAGAGAGTTAATTAGCGTTATGTTCAATTCAAGAAGAAAGCAAAATAAGTGCAAATAAAACTTAGTTTGAGTGTTCAATGTTCCTACTATTTCCTACTTTTTATCAAAAAATTCCTACTTTTTCCTACTTTAAGAAAATGTTGGTTTTCTTTTTTCCTACTTTTTTCAAAGAACCGACTTGCAGGCCTGTATTTGGTTGTAGGTGTATGCGTTCCCGATCGCGTGATCTGGAAGTGTCAAAAGTGTGGGTTTTTCGGCAAAAGTGTGTGGTAACTGGATAACCCACACTTTTTGCGATGATGCACACTTCCGGTCACGGTTAACGGGATTTAACCTAATAAAGTTTAGCATGGCATTGAGTTAGCGTGACGACACAGCCATGGTATAAATAGGAATATTTCTTAGTGTTTGGTATTTCAACACTTCAGTATTGAGTGGTACCAGCAGTTTTTCAGCCTGTGCCAGTGTTAAGCATAGTACCGCGGTACTCGGTTTCCCCGGTACTTGTGAATGAGATGTTTTCTGGTGCTGTGGTATCTAGCTAGTAAAAATTACAATTTGTTTTGTTGATATATTTTTCGTGGAACGAATGTATTGATTTTTTTCCCGGATTTAAGATTTGTGTTTCACCACATATTTGTAAAAAAAAAAAAAACTTTTAGTCTTTTTATCTGCAAAATTCGTACTTCAGTAATATGTGCTAAATTGCTGATTTATGTTTTTCATTGCTCTCAATAAATCAAATTAATTAGTTGATCGGAATCTACTACCGTCAAGTGGTGTCGCTTCGCATCCATCGTGTTGCAAGCAGGTCACCATTACGTCATATCGCTTTGGGCATAACATTGGAGTGGTTGTGCTTATTTATGCTTTTTAAGTTTTCAACTTTATTCATTACAAACGAACATGGAATCTTCCGAATATTGAAACGAGTGAACTCTGGTGTGTTTTCCACAGGTGCACCCGGCGTGTTTGAAATTTTAGTTGAAATTTGCTTGAATCGGTTTAAATAAACGTCTTCTAAAATTTGAATTTAACATGCTGCCCAAGTGGAAATGTGCTGGTTGTAGCATCAAAGAATCAAAGAACTGCAAGAAGTTGGCACCATTTATGTACATTGTGTAGTAGTCCAATTTTACCATTGCATTGTTTTGAGCATGGACTAAATGAACTACGTATTGTTATAATTTTAGCACCTCTTTCATATTAAAACTGGTATGTTAACACTTCATTGAAGTTTGTGTTAATGTTAATGGTGGTAAATATTCCCTTAATATTACATGGGTTAGTAAGCCGAGGCTGTGATTAATAAATGTCCTTTTTTTTTTCTTCCAGGCATAAAACGGGCTTGAAAGAATTGGAAATAATCCGTCGGCTTAATGACGCAGATCCAGATGACAAATTCCATTGCTTGCGTTTATTTCGGCACTTTTTCCATAAGATGCATTTGTGCCTTGTTTTTGAGCCTCTCAGGTAAGTGTTAACACTGTTTTCAGTCATTACTAAGTTGCTTAACAAGTTTGCTTGCAACCCCATTTTGGAATTTTCTTCTGAATGAAATAAATGGCCACAATGCTACTAGGGCCTAAAGTACAAGCTAAAATTACTTAGGCCTTTAAAAAAACGTAGGCCTAACCCATCAATACAAAAGTATTAAGGCTACATCAGAGCTCATTTGCCCATCAACAAAAAAATATGATGGTTAGCCTACATCAGAACGCAACACAAAAGTATCTAAAAGTACCAAGGCTATACAAGTGCTGAACCCGTTAATACAAAAAAGGATCAAGGCTAGGTCACAGCTGATTTGGCCATTAATACAAAAGTACCAAAGCTACGTGAGTGCTCAGTTTTCCCATCAATGGAAAAGCATCAAGGCTAAATCAGTGCTGATTTGCCCATCAGTGCAAAATAATCAAGGGTACACCAACATTTATCTGTCAATCAATACAACGAAACAAAAGGAAAAAAAAAAACAGGTCGGTGTTGGTGAGAGGCCGAGGCCGCATGAGGGTCTGCTTGATTGCGTTGACTTGCTGTCAGGGAGCGAAAGGGCGGTTCAAGGTGAAACAGAGAAATTTGATTTAATATGTGTGTGTGTGAGGGGGAAGGTGGGGGGGTGGGGGGGGATAATGACCAAGTCATTTCGCCGTTGCTGATCTTAAAGTATTTTAGGGGATGGGCCATAGCTTTGTTCGCGGTGCAAGCTTAGATGCGATCATCCCTTGCTGGGGCTATATTACACGCCGGACATGTCACCGCTGATCTTCTGTCCTTGCGCGAGTAATCCACGTGTCGTTCCGGAAAATCGCGATAAAACGTTCTATTAGTGATGAGCGTTGGATAAAACCTTATTTCTGTAAATGTGCGACTATTTTAGTTTATTTTTTAGCAGAAAAAGTATGATTTTAATGGATAAAAAGTTGATTTCATTAAATGTGAAGCTTTTAGTTAATTTTGCAGCAGAAAAATGGTGATTTAAGAGGTGGGTATTAATTTTATTGTTTCACGATTTTGATCTTGAAGCCATTTTTTTTTTGGGGGGGGAGCTTAGTTCCAAGTGGGCATTTAATGCACAATTTACGGTATTGATGTGGGCGGATCCCTTGATTGGTGAAATCTTTATTACGCGACGTGTCTGATTTTTTAGGCATCTATGTGTGCTTTTACTGTAATGGCATGTACTCATTGCATTTTTACCTTTAATTTTTCTAAGCATGAATTTGCGTGAAGTTTTAAAGAAATATGGTAAAGATGTCGGGCTTCACATCAAAGCCGTGAGATCATATAGCCAACAACTGTTCCTGGCACAGAAATTGTTGAAGCGGTGCAATATTCTTCATGCTGACATCAAACCTGACAATATCTTGGTAAGTAGGAAGTGACGTATTAAAGCGATATCTTGTATCGTGACGTTTTTCTTGCCTGTATTTTCTTTTGTAGCTCTTCACTCTTCAGCTGTCTATTGTATTGTATTCAGGGTTCCCACCAATCTGGATATCCTGGAAAACTATGGGAATTCTCAGATATGTCACACAAAAAAAATGGAAACCTATGTGGTGTTGGGGAGTAAATAATGATTATAAATAAGCCTAGTTCATCAAAGGCATTGCGTTAACAGATTGTGTTTAAAAAAATGTTAACTTT
The DNA here is from genome assembly GCA_023313725.1 of Lithobius niger. Classification (NCBI taxonomy): domain Eukaryota; kingdom Metazoa; phylum Arthropoda; class Chilopoda; order Lithobiomorpha; family Lithobiidae; genus Lithobius; species Lithobius niger. Next base: position 6,916 of record JAHWFP010220632.1, on the reverse strand, counting down.
AAGTTTCTATATTGTAGGGATCGACCGGATACTGTTTTGACGGATTCGGGTCGGTTCCGGATAATTTGATGTCCGTGCCGGATTGGTTCCAGATCTGGACCGGTACCGGATACCGGGTAATTCACACACAAAAATGAAATAAAGTTGTTTATTTCCCCCCCCCCCCCTTATAAGTTGCAGCTATGATGTTAATTTTCGCTTTGTTTCACATTATTTTCTTACATTAAACGCTTAGAAGTATTACGCTATTATGAGTACCAGTATAGTATAATTGCATGTGGGCTACAGAATTGTTTTTGTAATGTTGCCAAATTCTGCATATTTTTTTTAAAGTCCAACAAAGCACTCATTTAGGTTAATCAATCAGAAAACAGTTTTCTAGTTGAAGGATTTCTCATTGATTAGCCTACTGCCTTATTTCGAAAAATAAATTTGCAAAATTTAGCAATATTTGTGAAACCAGTATGTAGTCTAAGCATTAAGTTTAGATTAAAATTATTGAATTTTCGTTGCATTAAAAAAAAATTAAAATCACAATAGGTCTTTTATTTACAGTTTTTTTACGTTGGGTTCGTTCCTTTTTTTTTCTTTTGGTTTCATTCTCTTCTAAATTGCTTTCGTTCCGTTTTGTATTGCGCACAATATCATACCCCCGAAAGCAAAATAAAAGAGCGAAAACAAAAAAAAAAAAAAAAAAGGACGAAACCAACATAAAAAAAAGCTGTACTTATTTTTTTTTTCATTTTGAGAATAACGCTCGTCATATTACTGTGAAAGTTCGTCAAATTAGAGTCACAATTCCGAGAATTGTGGAGAATATTACCGCTAAACTTCACAACGAAGACACTTTTAATGTCTTGGAAATTTTCAATGGCCAACTGCCATCTTCCTCAGGCACTTTTGACAAAGTATCGGCCTCCTTACACCTACATCATCTGCTACGAATTCGTCAGAATTCGTAGCAGACGATGTTGGCGGTTAGGAATTCATAGCAGACGATGTAGGTGTAAGGAGGCCGATACTTTGTCAAAAGTGCCTGAGGAAGAGGGCAGTTGGCCATTGAAAATTCGCAAGACATTGAAAGTGTCTTCGTTGGGAAGTTTAGCGGTAATATTCTCCATAATTCTCGGAATTGTGACTCTAATTTTTTCATTTTATGAACAAAACTGTCTCGACTCTTGCAACATGGAAGTCATCTTTGGTTTGTCATGCTATTATTTCTGCTAGTTTTTGATGCTGTCATTAAATCTTCTTACTTTTCGAATTTAACCCCTTGGCGTCCAAATCACAATTTATCGTCACTTCAAAACCGTTTCTAAAACTCACGACTCACCCTCCATTCAAAATCCCGTTTGCAAAGAAAAAACTGCCATTGCTTACAACAGAGGTGTAATTCCGACTGAATTAGGTACTTTGGCACGCTTATTTTGGATTTATTTTATTTAATATCATTTTTTAATTACCTCAATTGATGTTTTTGTTGGCCGAGTCGTCAAAATTGACGTGAAATTGTGATTGCTAAAAGTAGCCCTTGGTTCAAGCTGTCGTGACGCAACAAACGGTCACCATCTTGGTCGCGCTGGAAAGCTGGATTCCCCGATTGGCACGTGATCACTCGTCGCGGCGGAGGCCAGTCACAAGTGACGTCACGCGAAGCGAGTCAAGGTCACAGCCATTGGAAATAGCAGGCGCGCGTCTCTTGGCGGACAGCCGGCTGGGAGTGGGAGCGCGATGGCGGCCGTAAGCGGATTGCTTTCAACGATAGTGAATATAAATTAGGAAATAAAACAACTTTAACCCTTTAAGGTGTTTGAAAGTATATAAACGTTGACAATGATGTGGCCCAATGGAGTAACAACGTATATATACGTGCAGGGAAGTGCAGTTCGTCGTTGAAAATTACGAGAAAGATTAAGTTTCACTGCATTAAAAAATTAAAACGGAAAAGATGCCTATAAACCTTCACACTGTTGCTTATCAGGTGGGGACAACGTTTTGTAGCCTAACGCCGACTTTCGGACTCGTTTTTTCAGCATGGAAATTTTCAGTGTTAGTTCATTACCACCCGTAATTTTATGAAATCGTTCTCCAAAACTATTAAAGCAATTTATCGGATTTGTTCTGCGCACTTTAATGAATATCTGTTGCGTGCTCGTAGCAAGTGTAAGATCATCGTGTCTAATATTTTTCGCAAGAATAAATATTTCGTTAGTGTCTCACTCCTTGGGTGACTACCAAAAAAAAAAAAAAAAACTCACCGCTTGTGCGACGACAATTTTTTTTGACTCACTCCTTAAAGGGTTAAACGGCTTTTACGGTATTAATTTTTGAAAAAAGAATTTCGGAAGCTGTAAACAACGCTGTAATGGAAGAAGAACCAGCGGACGTTATCATTTCAAGGTCTTCCATGTACTGCATCGGAAGGTGAATATTTTCGTAAGCGCATTTACGTAGTGACTAGTGGACCTTCAACTTTTTTTTTAGTCATGAAAACCAAATATGATTGTCCCAAGTATATTTTTGTGCAATAATTTAACTGTAATTATGACATCTGCAATTTTGTATACCTGTAAATCGCTTGGTTATTTTACTACGATTTATTTTACCGAGGCATGCAAATTGCAACATGTTTACGGCTACAATGTTTTGGTTGTGTTGCAACCGGTGTCTGGTTCAATATAATTGCCGGATCCGGATCTCACTGGATACCCCATTATCCGGCACCAGATCCAGATATATCCGGACTCGGTCGATCCCTACTATGTTGACAGCTAAAAGTTCATTAAATTGGGCTAGTCCTGTGTACTGAGCCCTATAAATAAGTAAAACTGGTAAAATGAGTTATTAAAAATTGCTTCATTTAAGTCTGGTAAATAATTTGGAAATTGACCTAAACTACTGTACCTTGGAAAACCTGGAAGACTCTTTGAGAAATTTAATTTAGTATTTTGGTGGGAACTCTGTGTATTGTCCTAAAGTAAAAGCAGATTAGTTTGAATGTGGGTGCAAATCCAACGGAGAAGGCTCTCTTGAAGTCTCTTGAATGTGTCATACTAAAAATTACACGATCTAGAAAATCTTGTAAATTAATTGTATCAGATTCTGACATGGTTGAAGTACGTTCTATCGGTTTGGGTTATGTTCCTCTACTACACTTGGAATGGTTTAAAGGTTATTTTGTATTATGCAGTCTCAGCGATTCAAGTATTTTCAGCTCAAAAAATAATTAGTTATCACAAGGTATCCTGCAGAAACATTGCTGCAGATAAGCATATAGTTCATAGATGAAGGAAGGATTGGAAAGAAGGATACGTCAACACAATGATTATTTCTACCCAAGGATGAGACTCCCGTTTGCTCGTCAGTCTCCGCCGGGCTGTCCTCGTCTTCTCCAAGATGCCCCTCTTTCTCCTTTCGCCGAGCTGACGCCCTTCATTCCCTTCACCGAGCAATCATCCTTCACTGCGCTGTTCCCCCAGGCAGTGCCCTTTGGCTAAGCCCTCCACCCGATAAGCTCCCCAAACAACCAGTAACATTTGGAACCGTAAGAGCTCAGCAAATAACTTCTAAATCTAGCAATGGAGATCACTGAGCCATTTGTCTTTGACATTGTCCCTACGGACCTTTGTCTCCATCCACCTGAAACCACTTCAAGCTCTTCTTAACCCTCTGGGCCCTAGAAGCCGATATATCGGCTTTACATTATATACGTTTGAGTTAAGAAAAGAAAACCTTAGGGCCGAGAGGGTTAAGAATCGAGGTCTCGGACCCAGTATGTTTTTTTTGCCGGCCCTGCTAAGGAAGCCCCGGTGAAGAAAATTCGCAGGGGTCGCAGAAAGGGAAGAAGCTTCCAGTGCCAAGGCAATATACTCCAGAAAGAATAAAACCTTCCTCGCCGTTAGTCACCTGCGAAGAAAGGGAAGAATAGAAATTATTAACATTCTGGACTCCCCTGTTCAACTTAGAAATCCTTTTACTTCTGTTGGTAGCCACGTGCAAAGGCAGAAGTTTGGAGCGGGATTATAGACGACGAGTGGCTCTTGTCTGTAATCTCGCACAGCTGCCAATACATGTTTCTCCATTGCTCGAAGCTGTCGTATTCTCCACTATGGGACTTCGCCTCCTGTCCGACCCAGGATCTTCTCTTAGAGGTGGAAGCCCTCATCAAGAGAGGCACAGTGAGGTTGCCAGGACTGGTCGAAGCCAGGCTGCTTGCAGCCCCATCTTTCTTTTCCAGAAGAAAGCGGGAGGGAATGTATTAATCTTCATCCTGAAGTTTTTGAACAAGTTCATCAGCAGTGCCAGCTTCAAGAAAGAGACCCTGAGCTCCATCCGAAACTCAATCCAACCTGTGGAATTAATGGATTCCATCTACCTGGAGGACTCTTACCTCCACGTACCTCTCCATCCGGATGTGATCCATCTCTTCCGATTTATCCTCAACGGGACACTTCAAGGCACTTTCATTTGGACTGATCACCAAACTGAATCTTGCGACTCTTCATTCTGGAGGCATCCGGACACACCCCTGTCTAGATGACTGGCTTCTCTGGAACAAAGACTCAGAGAAGAGCCTAGGAGAACTCCACACCACAGAGGACCTTCTGTCCAAGTTGGGCTTCGTAATCGACCGGAAGAAGTCCCGTCTTGAGCCCATGAGATCTTTCATCTTCCTCGGTGCTGTCTTCGATCTGGAGGAATTCCCATCCGCCCGTCGCCGGGGAGTATTCTCTCCATCAATGAAGGAGTCATTGATCTGCTGGGTCATCAGAACTTTTTGATGAGGTCCCTCTGCAAGATCATCAGCATCTTGGATACTACTGCGGACTTCGTTTCGTACGCCCCCTTCATTGGTACAGGAAGGAGCACTGGAGTCCAGGACCCAACCTGTATCGAGACAGGATTAGGATTTGATTAAAATACAAATAATTTCAAATTCCGCTTGCATGTATAGTTGAGGATTCCTTTTAATCATGTGGTTAGCAGAAAAGTAGGACTCTACTGTTACCAAGTTGGTGCGAGGTCTTAGCCAAGTGCAGTTTTTGATTTGCTTGGAGATTGTGTTCCAGTCTTCACTCTGTAGTAACGTTTTTGTTAGCACTCATGTCTCTTGTAGCCATTTTCCTTAAGACCTAAGAGTCTTGTAAGACTATTCCATTTGATATCTCTTAGACACTGAATGACTGTAACATATATCTTCACAAATCCAATTTTCACAGCACTGCATTTGAAGAAATAAAAAGGGCAGCTTCTTATGCTGTTAAGTTTTATTTCTTCAAACGTATTGAATCCTTCTGTTTGCAATGAAATGTTAATTGTATTTCGCTTGATTAATTTTTTTAATTACAGCTTAAATTAAGTGAAGATGAAATTGATTGGAAAGTTTTTAATTTCAGGTGAATGAAAGCAAGTTGGTGCTGAAGCTTTGCGATTTTGGATCTGCTTCGCACGTCGCCGAGAATGACATCACCCCATATCTAGTCAGTCGATTCTACCGAGCACCAGAAATCAGTAAGCATTCTTCTCTTTTTTGAGCTGAGCATTTTTTTTCCATTTTTTTTTCATTTGATAGTTTAATAATTTGAGATTCGCTGTATCCAAACTTGGGCATATCAGATTATGAATTCTCTTGTTTCTGTGGCCAGAGTTTTTGCACACTGCCATATTTAGCAGTGATGTGATTTTTCCGCGGAAACGTGGATTTCCCCGATTTTTTAAATGGTGGAATTTGTTGCCACTTTTCTAGGCTTTCCCGTTGAGCGCGTTATTTACTTGCTGATTTTAGGCATTATTGCTCCACTCCCTCCCCGTAAGAGAGTCGGTCGGTCCTAACATCGCTACAAAATGGACCAGTCTACTCACTCAGAGGCAGGGAGAGCTGCCCCGAGAACGTTTCTCCTACGTTCCAGCTGTTTCGTCAGTCCGCATTGAGGTCGACTTTCTTCATTACGTCACATGACAAGATGGCCGCTCCCTAGTAGCGCTAGGTTATAACGCGGGAACCTTTCCTGTGTGAGTGTTATTGTGAAATATGGCTTGCGTTATTTTGAATAGAACAGCAGTGACTGACTCCGTTGCGCGAAAGGTCGATAAATCTGTGGCTAAGTGGCAGTGGCTTGAAAATTCGACTGCAGTGAACATCGATGACAAAACAGTAGTGCTATTTTCCGATTTTGTGCGGAAAATTAACCTACCTGGGAAAGCTTTGTGTACGTTTTACAAGAAAAGTAATCGTCTGCAAATAAACACTTTTAACGCATTGGAGACCGTGAGACATGGGTTGAAGGCAAACGGACAGACATCGACTGAATATTTGCAAAGGAAAGACATTTTGTATGACTCAGTGAAACCTTCAGTAAACAAAACCTGAAAGCGCCTAAGAAGATATAAGAGATAGTTTGAAGGATAAAAGTAAAGAATTGGTGCAAAAGAAAACGCACCTCAATATTAAGGAAACAACAGTGTTCAACAGTTCAAAATCATTTTGTGCTTGGTACTGTTTCAAGAGAAAAACACAGCTTGAAGTAGGCAGCAGCAAGAATAGGCCTAGGTACCTGCAACCTTGTGCAAAATGCTTTAAATAACAAAAAACAAAACACCAGTCACAACTCAACCAAATGATTTAAAGAACAAAAAGCAGTCCAGTCACAACACCACTTCAATGGATGAATAAAAAGCGGAAAACCCGTGTCAACTGACAAAATGTTTCGCACCGCCAACCTGATATGAAAAGACTGAAGCAAAAGAATATTAAGGCAAAAACCGGTAAACGGCGTTGACAGTGATAATATTCAGACATATTAAATTATATGAATACACTTATATCACCTTCAAGAATGTTTCTACAACCGTTCACTTAAATTTTCGAGGAAGAAAACACCGTTCCTCTTCTTCAGAAGACCACACCACAGCAGAG
>JAHWFP010220631.1:0-21385 GCA_023313725.1 Lithobius niger | reverse complement strand
TTTTGCCGGAAACAGACGATGGTTGACGTAAGCAAGCCAAATCAACACGACTATAATAGTAGGGAATGAGCTGAACTGTCGCCAATAGTGGTGCGTTTGGTTCGTTCTGTTCGGTGCTTTAGGAAGGTACTGAAGGCTATGGTAAAAGATAACTCCAGACGAGCTACATCGCCTGGCTATTTCCTCAGTACAATTGTGTAACTTCTCGTGTTGTGTCAGTGATGCTAAACTCTAATTCCTTCACTGATGTTTTAAGCATGTGCTTTTTGACAGTCTTGCTCTTTTACGGTTATTGTTAGTTACAGCTACTTTACTACGAGGTTTTACTGTGCACACCACAGTATTGGAACTTTTAGAGGTGTGCGTTAATAATTGTTCTTCGGTGGTGACGAAAATCAAATCTTTTTGCGACGGAGGCGTCGGAGTGTCGATGTTCGGTGGGCAAAGGCGACTTCTAATTTTATGCAGAGGCGGAGACGTCGTCGGCAGCAGCATTCCTGTACAGTAAACTATTTTCTTCATTTGCAAATTTACTGTTTGTAATCGCTATAGATTACAATGTTTATAAGTTTTGATTACTGACAAACATACGGGCGATAATTTGGTAGTTTGTTCGCCGATTATTATTTCCGTTTCAAAAAGAACCGGCGGCACGACGGCAGCGTGTCACGATGGCAACTGGATTAGCGATGGCGCGTCGTGAAACCAACTTGATCACGGTGGCGTGTGATTTTTTGGACGGCGGCGGTGACATGGCGCAGCGGCGCAAACTCGTTTTCACGATTGTTAATTACAGCATTGGCTATCCATCTAATCACAGGCTGCCTATCGCTATAATTATTTATTTGGTAGCTTAATACATCGATAAAGTAGGTATTTTAAGAATAACTACGAAAATTAAATGCTTTCAATTTGACTGTGTAAAAATGCACGACAGTGAATAGAGGAACAGCAGACTCTTGTCACAAAGATTCGTGGTTGCTTCCTTTAGATTGTAAACGTCAAAGCCTTAGCAGATAACAAGATGGCTTCACTATGGTTGTGTGTTTTGGCCACATGAAATGTTTTCATGAAAAAACAACTGAAGTTATGACATCACCAGTAAGTAGTCGCGTTTATTTAGCTTGTAACTGTGTGATTGATGGCATGGTATTGTTATTTTGAATGAGTTATTGTTTTGTACGTATTTACACGCTATTATTGTCAACCATTGTGTTGTGTTGATAGAAAATGTGGTGGGCTTAGTTTGGGAACTTCTATTGATTGATTGACTGTGTGCTGTTTCTTGGTTAGAGAAAGAAGTAGTAACAATTTTGTTTTTGTTACAGGGTCCCTGTTTGCGTCCTTTTAAAGTATGGAATTTTGACAGGTCGAACAAACACACCATTGTTGCTGGAAGCTTGAGAGAATTGATTGAAAGAGGTAAAAAGGTTCGGCCCCCCCCCCCCCCCGCCCGGGGAGGAGTCGGGGGGGGGTGGGGAGGCGGGAAAAACACGGGGTTATTAAAAGTTTTAGAAAAATGAACGGTTTCTGAGGTGGTAGAGTTCCGGCCTTTTCCGTATTTCGACTTTGAAATTTTCCTTATTTTCGTTACTACATTTGTGGTACTTGTTCCCCCCCCCCCCCTAATATGGGTGATTCTTGTGTTGTTCCCTTTCTTTACACAACATTATCGCATAATTTTAATATTTTTTTTTTTTTACGAAGTTACTGGTCTTGAAAGGGTACACACATAAAAATGAAGAATTTCACTGTCTAGATCTTAGCGTAAAAATATCCGGAAATTTCGTTACCCTTTTTTTTTGGGGGGGGGGGGGGTAGGCGCTTCATTTTAATTCTGGTGCGGGGGTATAAAAAAATTTCTGGCTACGGCCCTGCTTTCCACTGTCAAACAAATCTAGAGTTTCCCACCGCCAGTCAGCCTGCCCGCAGGCGCTTCATGTTCACGACGTCAGGGCCAGGTGGCAGGCCACGCATGACATGTGCCTGAGTGCGCCCACATTTTAGTTTCTTTTTATTTTTTGTTTTTCAAATTTCGTTGTTTGCACTTGTCCTAAAATATTCGTTTGTAAGAACCCGCCTGCCTCCCCTCAAGTTGAACGTCGTCGTGAGAAGAAATGTGAGCGAGAAAGTGCTGCGCACCTAGCGACGGTTTGTGGAACCAGGCAAGGCGAGGAAGCACTATTGCATGCATCTTCTCTTCAGTTTTGACATAGAAAATTTTCTACTTTTTTCTCTAAAATCTGGTGCAAAATCTACCCCCTTTTTTTGTATTTTTTGACGATGTTCCAAAGGCCAAAAAAATTAATATATGGCTTCCTAGGCTAGTATTTTCAAAAAGTACACACTGGCGGTGACCTAATTTTTTATTTTTTCGATTTAGCGGATTTCGTTTTACGAACATTTTTTACTTGTAGGCTCAATAAGCTACGACTTTCCCTAAAAGAGATGTAGCATCTCGATGGATGTTGATGTTTTTTTGCAGTGCAACACAATCGTATATATGAGGTAGATTTTTTTTTCATAATGTGTAGCGTCAAGAAAGACACATTATGTTGGGTAGATTAACTGAAGGGGTGTGTGGTTTTAATATTTTGGTTTCAGTTCAATTTCTATCGATTTTGGGGGAAAAAACACCTTGATTTCGATAGTTTTCGTTTTTGATTTTAAACGATTTTGTTTTCAATTTGTATCAGTAAGGGCTGGGCTTTGAAAAAATATTAAGTTTCAGTAATTACATTGCTGTAAACTAATGTTAATCCAATACTTGTGAACTAAACTTTGAAATATGTGTGCATTTAATGCGCAAAACTACATTTTGGTATTAACACAAAGTTAGAACGCAAGCTTCCACCTTCTTCCCCCCCCCCCCTTTTCCTTTTAAGTAGCACCATCCTTAGATTTTATTTAGTCAAATTAACTTCATATATTGTGCAAGTTTGGTCAATTATTGCCCCTTAGTTGATTGCTAAAGTTACACAGGAGTCGAAAACGAAATCTTACTGTTGTAATTTTAGGGCATGTTTTTAGGCAGGGTGGGCAACCTTATAAGCCTGCGGGCCAGACCTTCCCAAAATTAATGGTAAAAAGAGCCAAGACCTTAAATGGTGGATTATAACGCAGGTATTATGGCACTTTTTTAAACTAAATTTGGCCCTGTAGGCATACTACATCAAATATATAGCCGATATTTTTTAGTCACCTAATTCGATCGTTTGTGAACGGAAGAGTATAATTTTTACTTGGGGTTTTATTGAAGACTCTGGACCTGCTTGCTACATATTTTAAGTCTGGATGACACAATGCGGGCCGGTTACAACAGGTTTTTTTTAGGCCGCGGTGGGCTGGATTTGGAGGTTCGAAGGACCGCATGTGGCCGGGAGTTGCCCTTGCCTATTTTAAGGCAATGGCTACACTATTTTAATAATGATTAACATGGTACCGTACACAGTTGCCATATAAAACAAAATCATTACACATTTTTGACTAAAGTTAATGTTTTACTTGATTCTAATTTTTATGTTAAACTTTGTTCAAGTGTATTTATTGAAAAATTTGCACAATATCGAAAATAGTTCATCTCGTTAATCGTTGGGAAGCTCGTTAATCGAATATTTCGATTCAATTTCGACAACGTAATAAAATCGTAATCGAAGCGAAAGTTTAGATTTTCGCAGTCCTAGCTTAGCTTAAAATTTTCTTTGGCTTAATTTTTAGTTGTTTTTCCCATAAAACATTTGAATTCTTGGATTTATAGAACAACTTTTGGCCCGGCTGTAAGTTAAGGGTCGAGCGGTAATGAAATTTTGACGTCGCGTTTATTGTGACATTACTAGATGATTCAAGTCTGTCTTGTCCTTAAGGTACGTATGAACAAGCGTCAGACAATAAGCTGGAATTTGTTTTTTAATAGGCAAAATCTGCCTTGGGTATGGTGAGGAAGAAGTGATAGTTGTGCTGGAAGAGGATGGGACTGAAGTGGACGAGGAAGATTACTTCAAGATGCTGCACAACAATACGGTCTTTTTGTTGCTCAAGTCAGGAGAGAAGTGGCAACCAAAGTCGCAAGGTAGTGGCATCAATTATGTTGTAAGGGCAAATAGTGCATGCGAATAAGGGTTCTCTCATGTTACGCATTTGTTGAGGATTATATGTATGTAGAAGTGTTTTTGTGGTAGCTACCCGAATGCTTTAGTTTGAATGTCTGCTGGTTAGGTCGTTAGAATGTTGCTTGCTCAGCTGCATGTTTTTGACTAGTGTTACATTGCTGTTAGAATAGCGATATAAGCTTAACGACTGAAACTTCACCATAAATTCGCTACTGCCCCAGACCTTTTTGTCTTTTGTCTGACATGAAGAATGTGGCCTGCATATATGATGAAGAGCTTGCGTTGTGTGCCCGTCTCTGTTTAAACATACCTGATTTTGTCTGTTGACGGATATGTTTAGGGGTCCATCAGAACGGAAAACGTCATGGTTGTTTCTTGGCGCTTGAGGCAGAAACTTACTGAGGCACGTGAATGATCATGAACTACGAAATTTGAGAAGTTTATGAATAACGTAAATCTCCCATTAACTGACCTGGCCAAGCTACGGCCCACCCCATAAAATGCTTTAAGGTCAGAAATCGTGAAATCACCTACTGTAGTTACAGCCATCCCCCTCCTCATGGCAAACATTGTGTCTAGACTGAACAACGTGAATATAATTAACACATTCATGTCTGCATCTTTGGCTACCTTAACAGAGTCCTAGCCACGGCACAGGAAAAAATTGTTCCATCATAATTTTTCAATTTATCTGTGGCCCCTTTAAATGTAATGGATCATTTTTCTCATCTGCATTGTTTTTATTATTACAGTATGAAGTTAGGCTATGACAAGCAGTGGTGTAGTGGTAAACAATATAGTGGCTGAGCTATGGTTAGGAAACGGGGGGGGGTTAGTTACAGCTCCCCCAAACAGCCCATGCACGCGTTTGCCTTGCACGGTTAAAGTCGGAAAGAAATAAACTGAACGGGTCTTGGTTCCGTTCTACTGATTGTTGGTTTCCCTGTTTAACAGTTTTGCTACATTCTATCAAACCTATATACTAACACTGACAAGCCGTTCAATTTTTCCTGGGGTACGGACAAAATTGTAGCTTATAGGTAGACATAATAGTAAAGAAGGCAGTAGAGCAAATACTATAGAGTAAATCTAGAATTAGTGACGGCAGCTCGCAAACACAATAGACACAGCATCGAGTCTGAAAATAAGTAAATTAAGAAAAATACCGTGTGAGCCTGCTTTTGTGGAAAATAAGTGCCGGAGCACCACCCAGCCTTAAAAAAAAGTAACGGAGGGCCGCTCCTGCGCGCTCCTGCACGACTGCACCACTGGTGACAAGTTCAAAACACGTTAGGATTTAAAATAAAATGGCAGCATTGCCCACTTTGCCGTGGCAACAGTCAATTTATCATGTATGGTAAATGATATTAGTATTCATCTAACGTGCAGAGCCAGTTGTAAGAAGTAAGTATGAAAAATCATTCCTCTTAAAAACATGTACGTGGGAGAGATATAAAACTGTGCAGTTAGGAGTTCAAAATCGTATTTCTTGGAGTGATGTTGTTCCTGTGTGCTTGATTGTATCGATTCTGTGGCATTTGCAATGCTTTTGCCTCAATTTTATTTAATTTGAAATGGCAGAATTAAAGAAATGTAGTCTGGAAATGGTTTGAGAATAAAAAAAAACTAGTCCTATTTAAATTAATACCAGAAAACTAAAGAATAATTCAAGCAGCTTGCACGTTTTATTATTTTTTTTTAAATGGAAGTCTCTATTTACTGTGGCCAATGTGAGAAATGAAGGATGTAAATACACAAATGGGCCAAATTATAACAACAGATGTATTCCGTTATTTTGAATTTCTGAGTGTATTTTAAAAAGTCACTCAGAAAGTTAAACAGTTTTGCTTCATATTCTGAATTTCATCACGATTTCCATGTCGTTTCACAACGTGTATTTTACCGAAATTCAAAACAACTTGATGCTTGCGTTAGATTAGCAGTTGCTAATGTTGCTGTCGATTATTTTGCATTTCTATGGTAAATTATTTTGCTGTAGATAATTTTGCATTTCTAGCTGATGCATGTTGGCGCTTTTGATTTCAGCAAATTTAGGTTGATTTGCATGGATGCATCTTTCGTCATCACGGTTTTGTGTACGTTGTTGCTGGTGTGTTCTAAATAAGAATCGGAATGAAATGGTGATGTTTGGGTGATGCCCAGTGCAGCAGGGCCCCTGGAAAAAGGACGGTATTGATGCTGGAACCTCAACTGAAAATGGTGCTGCGGGAGATTCCACACAGGCTCAACTCCAACGTCTGGTAGCAGGTCTAAAGAATGATACGGGACGAATCTTCCTACTGGCTGAACCTGAACTCCAGGTAGGTGTAGCTAAAAAAAAAAAGTAAAAGTCTGACACAACTACGACACTTCGTTAAAATAAGTAAACGTTTTCATTTTGTGTACCTAATTGGTTTAACAATTACTAAAAGTTTTCTTTTAGTCATTCTTGAAATTAACCCAGTAGCATTTTAGGTCCACTTAAACTTACAGGTGAACTGTCAGTCAATAATTCTTTTGCACTGTTCATGTATTTTCACTCACTGTTCATCATCCCTCTCCAATGTCGGTCGCCACTCGCCATTTGGCGAATGGAAATCAACAGTTAGCGACTTGGAATTTAGTCTTACTTGCCAAAACGCCGATTAGGAATAGAGTATGCCACTCAAAGCGGTATATATCTCGGTAACCGCATAAGTTAGAGACGAACGGTTTGCGGCGTTGTGCTTAGATTTGAAAGGGCTGCATAACACAGGGTTCGTACCAGTGCTTACAAACCTTATAAGTCCTTATTTATCATTTTACCATTTGTAAGGCCTTACAAGTCCTTGAAAAATTGAAAATACATTACTTAGTCCTTACAAGTCCTTCGTTTAATTTCCATACCAATTTAGCAAAGCCTCTGCTGGCAATTTTTTGTTTTGTATCATTTCAAATGTACTTTCTTAAAATCAGTTGGATGCTGAACCCCTAACTTCTTCACACCTGCATTCATAAAGCAGTTGGCAGTTTCATTCATAAATCTACGAAACCGTTACATGGTAGTGTGAAAAGTTAATATTACATATACGTTGTAATCATTTTAATAAGAAGTTTTGTTCAGATTAGCAAACATTAATTTGGCATTACTGTATGGAGGTTTTGTCCTGCCAAAATTGCCAAAGTGTTTGGCATGGAGTATAAGGTAGTTATAACGTATGTACTGAATTTGTTGCTGCTTTGCTAGAAGACATAGTTTGGTGGGCAAGCTTGCCACAGTCTGATTTAACGCTCCTCTTTTTTTTTGTGCACGAATTGTGTAGTATCTCGGCTCTGTTCCTGGTCTCACTTAGGACAAGAAAAGTTTCATAAGAGAGACTGGGACAGAGCTAAGACGGAACTTCTGTCTCGACTGTTTTGGAATTCTTGTGTCGTTATCTGGGATATAATTTGAAATTGGAGACAATTTTAAACATAACCCAACCGAAATAACTATACAAAATAAGACCTATAATTGTGCCCTTCACTAGTTGCTCAATGAGAAACGAAATTTTACACAAGTGGGTAACAGAACTTCTGACCTGTGTCCGGTGTACTTGACGCCTGGTACTTAAAAGTCCTTGAAATCCATACAGCTGAAATGGTACGAACCCTGTTAACAACTGTTTCTGCTTTAATCCTGGGGTTGAAAATAATTGTACAATCTCATGAATGCATAAATTTGAGAAACCAAGCATCATGCAATATGTGTTTGATATGTGGCGAGTACAAATTATGAAATAGCCTGTATTTTCTACGGTCTACTGGCCAAGTAGTGACTGTCACTGTATTGACATTAAGAGAGATTACACATCTCCTTGTAAAGCTTTGCTTATATTTTTTCATGGTGTATGTCATAAATTTGCCAAAAACAATAAAATAAAAAATTAATATGCAATTGAAAATGTACTCACACTTATTTGGTGTTGCTCAAGTAATTACAGTAATGAACCCCAATTTATACAGTTGTGTAAAACCATACGCGGGTGGGACCGTAGATCAAGTGTTAGTTTTGGTGCGTCGCGTTGTCACTTGGTTCACCCCAAGGTCAGGCATAGATGTATTTGTGGTGCCGAGGGATTGAAACATAGCGTGAAAAAATTGTAACATAGCGTGAAAAAAAAATTTTCCTTTATTATTTTTTGTTTTTGTTTTACCTTTAGCTTCTGGCCGACATGGTGCCTGAAGACCACGCGAGCGATGAAGATGAGCTTAAGTTTCTAACCATCATTCAAGAGGCTTGTGATCGCTATCTGATCGATCACGCCGAAGCGAGGGATGATCTACAATTTGTCCGACCTTGTAGGAGACCAACAGCGGACAAAAAAGTATAGCCTGTTTTTTTTTTTTAATTGTAACATTCTTTACAGGTCGCTAGAAATATGAATGACTACGGTATTGGACAGAATTTGCCCTTGTAGCATTGGGGGCAGTACGTACGTTGTTTTGTTGCTCTCTTGAGTAGCAAACACATTTAACTATGGTTAAACCGTAGCACAGTTAATTTAATTTTAAAGCACTATGTGCACGACTAGCAAAATAGCTAAAAAAAAAAAAAAAAAAAAACGTAGGTGTGTCTACTGATCTAGGACCTTTCCCAATTTTTCAAGTTGTGTTGCTTATTTGATGAAGATTTTTAAGATTTGAAATAGGAATTGTTGCTTACCTACTGTAAAGAACAGTTTAAAGTCAATGCTCAGAACTTTCTAGAATGCTACATTTATTTTTTTGGTCTTCAATTAACTTTATAGCAGAGACAATTACCATTTGCTTTATAGCAGAGATTTATAGCGTGGCCGTTAAATTCCCTACTTTGATCCCTAAAAAAATTGTTGCTTGTTTACGAAAGTTTGTGTAAAATTTAACACTTAGGAATCGACAGAAAAGTTTAAATTGAGCTCTACAACAACTCTTAATACCTGATAACTGTTAAAAGGCCGTAAACTACTAAATACGCTTAATTCTGCAAGTATTTGGACGTTCCGCAATTTTTCAAATAGTCCCACAGTAGGTAAAGTTGTAACAACCCAAAAAAATTGTAAGCTAAAACAATTACTGTACTGTTAATTCCGTGATTTTGTAAAACATTGGACTCGTTTAAAATCATTGTCTCTGTATTATAAAATGGGTTTGGTACCAAAATTTATTCCCATTGCTGTTTGTGTTTCCATTAGAAGCTAGCCGGCATAAAATTTGAAAATGCATTAGAACACAAATTTCTCAGCCCAACCGAACAAATCTTAAAAGAGTTGAACAACGAACACTTGCGAACTGAACAAAAGTGTATCAAACCAGCAACCTTTAAAATAAAATTTAAAACAACTCAATTTATAAAGATTCATAATTATATTTATCAAAGTAAAATTTTCGTTATGCAGGTATGTTGACAAAGACTTGTAAGTGCACACATGTGAAACTCTTGAGCGTATAGAAATCTGCTCTATCTTCACATTATCTCTATAACTGCTGAACGGTTTAAATCTAGGAACTTATGGTTTGGATAATCAGAAAGCTGGCAAAAATATCTTCAGGATGGTAAGTTCAAACATCAAAATCGGTTAATTAGAAGTGGGAATACGTTCGGTTCGGTATTTTTCTTTTGAAAAGCCGAACGCCGAACCGAACTGAACGAACATTCCCGGTTTGGCCATGTTCGGTTTGGTACAGCCTTAATAAGAATTATTGCTTAAATTTGATTTAGGCGCATTGACAATATCAGTAGGGAAATGTGACACTACAATTGACGGAATTCAATTTCTTGATCACTAGACACCCTGATGTTTAATATTTAGAGACCCATTTGCTATTCAGTCATTACAATTAACTGTCATTTCAAAAAGACATTTTATTAGCATTCTTCCAAACCTTTTGCTTTGTGAAAATGATACAAAATTGTGAAGTTATTGCATCAAGGATGAAACCCAGTGTCCGTCTGTTTACATACAGAAAGTGGCATACAAGCGTGAAACCATTAATGCCATGATACGGTCATGCACAAAATAATTCAAAAACACAGTTTAGTTTATCCTTGCCAATATTTATGTCTGTGTATCGCTAGTTTGCACTAGAGAAGGTGGACTGATGGATAAATTTTGTTATATGACAGAAGGAAGAGCCTTTTGCTTTTTATTGGCTTCTTACTAGCACCGTTTAATGCGTTGTAACAACGATGCAGTGTTTGTTTGAAAGGCTTTCTAAATCTGATTGTATTGGTGCTACTGCCACCTTCTTAATTGGTCAGTATTAGCGCACATAGCATTGAAAAGGGGCTCTACTTACCAGCCTCATGCTAACGTTGACAAATTAATAGACCTGAAGAACCTGGTGTTGCTTTTTTAATTGTTGGAAATTCATTATTACACAGTTATGCGATATAGAAAATTACCTTTAGTTGTTGTGTGGCCAAGATGCTGGATTAAAACATCCCTTTCTACAATAGAAGTTTGTCAAAAAGTTTATGATGTTCCGTAAGAGCATAAAAAAACTGCTGTAGTTCATACTGTGAAAATTTCAACTCGTCATTAATAACGCCTTAATGTTAGCGTAAATTCACTTCAAGGACACCTACTTCGTGTACACACTACTTTATTCCAGTCATTCACAACATCAACGTGGAAGAAATTTTTCCTGAGGTTCAGTCTTACAGTAGGTTTACTCTGTCAAAAATATTGACTTAAATCTTCACATTTAACCTTGGGTAATCCCTGCATGATCTTGTAGCATTCGATCACATAGTACTAATGGTGTCTTTGACACAAAATTTAATATTTGGCAGTTGTTTTGGTTTTTAAAAGATTTTTTTTTCTCATCCGAAGTGTTGAATAAGGTGTAAGTGATTTCCAGGCTTGCTGCTGGCAAAGTTGTTCCTTCATTGCTCTAGTGCAAATTAGTTTTCAACTTAGTTTGAGTGATTACACCAGACATTTAAGTTTTGAGACAGCCTCTCATTCGGTGTGCTCAATCAGCACGGGTTTTAACTGGTTGAACCTTACAAAAAATGTCCAAGGCAATTTTCTGTTTACCGCACACATTGAATTTGATTAAACATTTGTATTATAATTAAGTAAATATACTCCCATCATTTGTATTTTGTTGACTGTTGATGTGTAAATCCACATGTAACAATGTAACACAGACTTGGTCAATCACAAAAACATAAGCTTTAAATTAGGTTTCTGGTTGGACCGGCGTTAATGCTACAACTCATGCTCAAGATTTAACTGGGTTTGTGAGCGATTTGCGTAATAACATCAAAACTACGGTTGGCAGCTATATTTTGTACTCCACTTCCCTTAACAATGCCAGTTGTGATTAAGTACAAATGTATTGTGTGCTGTCACCTCCATCATTAATACTTTTTTTTTACTGGTTTATTTTTCGTTTTAAGAAAATAAATAATTGGAAGTTTCATTGCTGTCAGGTACCCAATTTTGTCTATAAGAAAATGTTCGACAATAAATTCCAGTTTGCTATTTTCTCCATATGATGTTAAAGACGATAGAGACAGTGTTTCACTCAGGAATATTTTGGGACAAATGCTGGCAACCAGACGGAAACTGCCGTCGTTACCTGCATTGCCGATATTTACAGGTACTGTACACCAAACAGTACATGAATCCTGAGAGTTGTAATTTGCTTTGGTTGGGCCCAATCATTTCCAGAGTAGTCACTTCAACTCTCAGCCTGCCTCCTTGACCTACCTGTAAGCTCACCAGCGTTGTAAGTAAGCGACAACCGAAAGTAGTGTGTAGTTAAACAGTATGGAAGCGATTCGAGCACGTTAAATTATTAAAGTTGTAGTTAACCAATTTTTTCCCGTCCTCTTTTGTAAATTAGCTATACTGGTACCACTTTTTTCGATCCAGTACCAATAGTGATTGTGGTTTCCCCCAAAAAATACAGGTACCAATATCGGTAACCGAAGAAAGATTACCAAAATGAAGATTTCCACGAAAAGCTGCTCAATCTCACAAATACAAGAACCGTATCTGGCGAAATCGGTGGGAGAACACCACCACACTGATTGCCTCAAAATCTGCTAGTGACAGACAGTTAGGAGGGTTCGAATCGTTGGCCATCCAGTCTCACATGCTTGACAAAAAGAACTTATGAACATCCAGGCACTGTCAACTCCCTCCATCTTATACTTGCTAGAGAACATCTGCGAGGCAGACTGATGTAAGAGTGCAATGCTGAGACTGACAAATCTGAGGCCATGGTTGTGGCAAATTTCGAAACAAGGTCGCACAGTAGGCAATGTAAACCCAAGTGTTCAAACCTTTCATTAGCAGCTTGAAGACAACTGTCGGGTGAGGATAACATCCAACCCCTTAAAGGACAGTTAAATATTTGACATAAGGTTATTGTATTTGTCATTTGTGAGATTGAGCATTTTTCATGGAAATATTCATTGTGGTATCTCTTATTTCGAGTCATCGTCGTAGTTTTAACGTTATTAAGAAAGATTGCATTTTACTGCAAAAGTATGGCTATTAAAGAAAAAGTTAGTTCTTGGTTATTTTTTTGCTAACTTCAAAAATAGATGAAATGACGCTCAGATTTAATGGAATTGTAGACGTTGGTAAGTAGCACAGAGAAAAAAAACTGTCCTAAAGACGTGATCAACTTATAAACAATAATGAACGATAAATGATAGCCACTGCTGCACCGTTACCTGTAAAATTTGTGGTTATCGGTCATGGTATTGCTCTGGTACTGGTGTCAGAACCGGTATAGCGTTACTCATCTGACATTTATCAAGGGCTCCAGTCCGACATTAGTCATCACATTGGTTTTTTTTCTTAAAGTACTGCTTCATTAAACATTTTACATTTAAATTTGCGTATAAATTTGACGTTTTCAAATTTGTATGTCTCCAACCCTCCCCGTTTCCAGAAATTCTTGAGTGAAGCCTTGTCCAGAATCATTCTGAAACTAGATCCAGTGGTTACTAGAACACAACAGTTTCACCTGAATGCCTTAGGTATGCCATTGTCTCGGCAATAAATCACACACACTCACTGCACAAAGCCTTGAATCATTCAAGCAGTAAGCTCAGAGGACAGTACAGCACAATAATAATGTTCATTTTCTAATCTCTCCATATTGGCATATGCCATGGTTTTTGAACACGTAATGTTTTCTAATATCAACTCCCTTTTTTTTTTCAAAATAAGCTTGCCGTCCATGCATAGCATTCCTAGCCTTTGCCCTGCCTTTTTTTTTCTCTCCAATGTTGTCCAGTTGATAAGAATTGGTTGACAAAATAACTAGGAAATGATTGGTTGTTGTTAAAATACATTTTTATTGTGGCAGAATAAAGCTGTAGTACTTCCTTGAGTTTTTTTGCGCATTTCTTTTAAAATAGCAGTGTTTTAAGTGTAAAAATGGGAAAAGTGTTCTTTGAAGGGGGGAAAAAAACTCGGTGACAAATTATTGTAACTTATTTGGTTTAATTAAGAATGGCAAGGTAACGCCCCAGATTTCTGACAATCTTTGGTGTGTCGAAACTTCCATTTTCGCTCGTTTTTTTATTCTTGTTATTTCTATTTTGCTGTCGTCTTCGTCGTTGTATTGCGTGTTCACGTCAACTGTCTTGACTGTCATGGTATATGAAATGGAAGATTTGAACGTGAACAGTTTTGTGCATGCAATTTGTACACACTTGCACACATAGTACACAAGCACCAAGCTCATAACAGTCATCAATCACCAATTAAGTAAAAATGTAGTATTTTTCTTACACATAATAGACTACTCTCTAGTTAATATTTGCACATATGTAATTTTTTTTTCAATACCAGAACTTTGTTTTGGTGTGGTTGTAATTGTATTAAACGTTCCACATTGTTGTACCTCTTTGTAGCCATGGGTTATTTATTGTAAGTCTGTCAAAAGTTAAGTTGTACAGACTTTCTGAAACAATTGTATGTTTTTCTTTTTTCTTCCTAAAATCTGAAATTGATTTCAAACAATAGGTTGTAGGTTGCAAAGGAGGGATTGGCCGTTACATTTTTTGGCCAGTAATGTAGTTGATGTAACAGTTCTGCATATATGTCGTCAAAATTTATTTTCCAGTTACGCCCAAATGTAGAGGTTTACGATGTTTTACAGTTTTATTCATTTCTGATTAATTAGTGCTGTTGATTCATTCCACAAGAAAATTATTTATACTGTAGGTTGGCTTTGCGTATGTGTACCAGTACGAATGCTGTGGAATAGAGTTTCATATGTACATAGGTTTGGAGACACAATGCAATTTTGCGTTCTCTTCGCTGCACTCTGGTTCCCACCCTAACAAAGCTCCCGTTTTGTTATTGCGGTGTAGTAGTTTGATTCTCGTACGAGGTAACCGTACTGGTCATGAAGGGCTTAAGACTCGAGCAGCAGTTTCTTGACTAAGGACTCATTAGAAGTTCCCGAGCCACACGCGAGTGCACAAATGTATTAGGAATAACATTTTTGCATAGCTGTTACTCCTTTTGTTGCTCAATTTGTGTGTTGGGCCCCGTCATTTTTCTGGATTACTTTCCAAATTGTATGCAACTATGCATGCAATACGTATCAGTTTCAACTCCTATACGTTTATCTTTCAAAGAAACGTTTGCTTGGAAATTCTTAGGATAATCAACTTTTAACAATTTTATTTTTGGATATATACAAAAAAAGTTGATCCACGTACACATGAAACGACCCTAATAGTATCAAAATAATTTCAGATGGTCTGCTTGAAAAGCTTAAAGGTGGGGGTTCACCAACGGAAAACTTGTTTAGTCTGCTGTGGTGCCACCTAGCATCTGTGATATCGTTAAAAGCTTGCAGCAAGCGAACGAGTGCACCAAGAGCTGTTTTTAAAGAACAAACATAAGCTAAGCCTATGTAAATATTTTGTGAAGCTCTGGTAATATCCTCAGGGACCTGTGAACAGGCTGTAAAAGTTATCGATGTAACGGACAATAGATGGGGCCAGGTAAATTTGAAGGTTTTTTCTGATGTGCACAGCAATGGATGTGTAGATCTGTTTTTTTTTTCACTCTGGAAGCTTAGTTATTTCTTGTTTTAAGTATTAATTACCTATTGCCCAGTTGGAAGCTAGGACTTCTCTTGGATGTAACAATGGTTCGGGAATTTGTATATTACGACAGTATAAGCTCAGATGTGCTGCAAACAATGTACAGTAAGTAATCTGGTGTCTCTCAATACAATTGTAAAAGAGGGTATGCCTTAGAGTATATTGCTCAGTTTAGTGGTACAAGGATATCACAAGAATAAATATTCTGCATCAGTAGTTGTGGTGGGTTGCTAGAATTACCGTGGACGCTTGAATAATTAACTTGTAGGCCTATGTGAATTCATTACATTTACAGTGTAAGAGGGCAAAAAGTTGCACGTTCATATGAAAATGGCTATTCGTAGCACTGGTATATACACAATTTCAACTAAATAAATGATACCAGTATGATATCTTCAGCAAATTTTTGACTGTCAATTCTCTGGAGATGTTGGGGCTCAGACGACAGTCTTCTTCAGGCAAAAAAAACCCCAGAAATTTAACTCCACTATATCATGTTCAATCGTCATTACGATCGTCTGCTTTTCGAATCGGCGTTCGAGCATAGCCTCCACCACTTGCAAGACCGGTTTTTCACCTCTCGCGCAGCTCATTATTAAACTCGCTACGGAGCAGAAACTGTAATCCAGGAACGAGTGCGTAAACGAGTACTACGAAGCCGAATTCCGTATTTCAAAGTAAGCGCTACGACGTTTTAAAATGGCTATTATTTCTATACTCGCTTATAGTCCCATTTTGGATGTGTTTTGGAGACAAAGCTAATGCTGCAAAGCATGTAATGATGTATTTTTAAAATTGTTTGTCTGAGGAAGGAACCACCATAATTTTAAGCACAGTTATTAGGGATCAAAACAAACCTACTTCTACAAAATTCTTTTTTTTTACAGTTACGGGGTCTTCCTGTAGTGGTTAGATGCGAGATCAAATGTTATTATTTTATTGAGTTAACGTCACGAAAGCCTATTAGAGATAAGGAAGCAATAATGTTTTAGTTGCCGTGTTTTTTAAAGTCCGTGTGACTATGACTGAAAAATGCAACGGACGGACAGACAAAGCCGTTGCTATAGTCGTCCCAGCCTTTTCCGCTCTACAGAAGAGTAAAAAGCTGGAGAAAAAATGTCTTGAATGATATGGTTAAGCTAAGTTGATTAAAAAGAACTGCTGTCCATATTGAATTGGGATTCTAAAGATCTACCTTCAGAACTGGTTCGTATCCTTTTTTGGCTGACCTTTTAATAGAAATGTCTCTTTTTGTATGAACTTGTGCAACTTTTAGTCTCTTTTTACATAATATATATAAGGCCATGCAAAGTAAAAAAAAAAAATGGTTCTCAGGCCCTGCTGTATCGATTTTTTTTACAAGAAATAAAAATAATTGACGTGGCATTTATTAGTGACTTTTTCAGACTCAACATTAGTCTGATCACTACTGTTGTATTAATGCTACGTAATCCGCCGCATCATCTAAAAAGCTTCGCATCAAATTTTTCTTAGGGGTTTTCTGAAATCCGAATCTATGCTTGCTGCGAATAAAAATTTCAAAAATGGCTTTTTAAATGCCGTGTTGAAGCAATCTGACCATTTTTTTTTAAATTCGGTATGAAAACGGCACTTTTTTTTTACTATAAAATGTGTTAAAAAAATATTTTTAGAAACTTCATCCTCGTCAGTTTTCAACTTTCTGTGCTCGAGAACCGAATAGTAAAAAAAAAAAAAAGCCTCATCCCTCATCAGTTTTCAATTTTCTGTGCCCGAGCACCATTTTTTAAATTTTGCATGGCCTAATGGTACATTTTTTTTATTAATATGGGCTATTACATGTGCATTGTATGATTTTTTTATTGTACAATTAATATTGGGTAGTGTAAAAAAAGTACTCTGCCTCTTGATTGCAACTTTTTTTTTTAACTTGCCCCATGGGGAATCCCATTTGTTAATATCTAAGTTCGAAGAGACTAACCTAATGATTTAAAAGACATTCTGTGAGCCGAACTAACTTTTTATTTAAGGTACACATTGAATTCAAATATTAACGTGAGGAATTGACACAAAAATTGGTTTTAATTTGATAATTTCATTCCATTACATAAATTATCTTAACATTGCGAGTGAAGACTTAAAACGAAGTACAACTAACAAGCAAATTTTGTTTTTTCTTCTCTTTTTTGAGTTTTCATCCGAATGTTTTGATGTGTTAGGTGGTCTTATAATTTATATTTTTCCATATGTAAATCGAACAGTCATTATTTTCGTAAAGTCAAGTTCACGTACGTTTTTTTTCGCTGTAAGATAATTTGTAATGTAATATCAGTTTGTATTTTTTACCTTTTGTACCGTGTTTGTATTATCCGTGTGTTCATTCTGTAATAAAGAGTAATTTAAGAACAAATGAAATTGTCGGCCCCTTAATTTAGTGCAAACCTTTGTTCAAATTTAAAGTTTGCAGATATAAACTATTGCTGTCATTAAAAGGCTGATGGGTTAAGTAATGATAGGTATCTAAATAGAAGTCTCGTCGTTCAAGGGCTTGCTGTAAAACTCCAGATGCTTCCACACCGTTCTTCTCTTGAATCAAGATCGCTCCTACACCATCGTCCGAAGAATCTTCCTCTGTATGGAATGGTTTTGAATAATCTGGCAGCTGGTGAGCATCAGAAGTGAGTACCAGCACTTGATTTCCTGGAGCGCTTCCTCTGCTTCTGGCAACCAATGAAAGTTCTCAGTCTTCCTGGAGAGCGACGTCAACAGCTTCACAATCATGGCGAAGTTGTGCACTAATTTCTGAAACTACTTTGCCAAGTCCATGAAGCACTGTAGGCTCGTCACATCCATGGGTCTTGGGCACTGTGAGATGGAAGAGGTGTGCTCATCCCTAAGATGGATCCTTTGGCACTCACGGGCAGGGTTGGAAATAATCATGATTATTTTAAAATAATCGAATTAATCGGATTATTTTGATTATGATCAAGATTATTTTAATAACATATAAGATTACAACAATAATTATGACATAAAGTTGCTAGAGTTTGATCTATTTCTTGGTTGGCAGTTGCTACTGCCAATAACGCCATCGCCATTACCTGTAGATCTTTAAGTATTAAAAGTTTAAAATGTATTTACCAAGTGTAAATTTCAATATTAACATGCACACCGCAGTATAATACTTAGTAAAGTTGGTGTAGGTGTTGTGGCACAATGGCACATTCCTCACACATGATCTGATTAAATGAACAGTCACATCAGCTGCAGTTGCTAGTTGCGACCTAGAAGTACATAAGTTGCAAAGTCGTGTACTTTTTTTCCTGGATTTATGGGTTTGAATGTTGACATTAATTTCCTACTTCGGTTGTTCCTAATCGGTTGCGTATTTTGGTATGGATCGGGTCAAAAAAGTAGAAGACATACTTTCCTGAGTGCGGAAAATTAACAGCAGTTTATTTTATTTGGGTTGTTTAAATTCTTTTGAAGTTGTATATCAACAGTTTTTGTGTCAACCTGATCCTTGATTATAGTCAGGGGAATTTCAATTTTAATCAAGTGAATTTAATCGTGATTATAACCGTAACAGTCCTGTTCACGGTTACACCTAGCGCGGTCATCACAAGTAGGCAAAAGTTACATTTGGCCCTTTTCAAGGTAAAAACCATGTTTCTACAACCTGGCAAGGTCTTTCTTGAAGGCATCTAGGTGGTCTTCACACATCGTCGTCACTATAATTTTGTTTGTGTACAGTGCAAACTGTTAAATCAGGTCACCTAGCGCCCTGGTGAGAATGCATTGAAAAGCAGCTGACTAATTCTTTAAACTAAAGGAAAGTAACTTCCAACTGTGGGACCCTTCGTTGCAGTGAATGTGTTACAGTCCGTGGTATGCTTGGTGATAGGGATCAGATAAAATCTAGCGTGTCCATCCTTGACAGAAACTTACTTCTTCCCAAGCAAGAAATTCAAACATTTCTTCTACCCGAGACATCAGCTAACTGTCATTCTGAATCTGCTCGTACTGAAACCGGTAGTCTAGGATGGGTCAGACAGCCCCATCTTTCTTCCGCTTCATAAAGAAGAGAAATCCCCACTGGCTGGCTGAAGGCTGTATCTTGTCATCCTTTTCCAGCTCACGAATCATTTTATACCATGAGCCACAGCTGTTTGCCGTGATGTCATCTTGAGTTAGCTACTGACAAACGAGAATAGCGTATCTTTGGGCGTCTGAGTGGACTAGCCCAGTCACGTGATACGCACGTCACGGCAAGCAGCTGTGGCACGCAGTTTAGACATCTCACGCCGATGATGCTTGGCAACGTGCGGTTGATGCTTACAATTTAACTTAATGCCGTACTCTGCTATCTTAGTGAGACCCAAGTTCCCCTGGTAAAATGGCATGACTTCGTTGAGGAGACTGTCCAGTTGCAAGAATTGTTCACGAGTCATGTAGGAATGACAGTCGTCGAATGCGATGAATTGGCCATTTCCCACACCAGCTGACTGTCGCACACAGTATCC
The DNA here is from genome assembly GCA_023313725.1 of Lithobius niger. Lineage (NCBI taxonomy): Eukaryota > Metazoa > Arthropoda > Chilopoda > Lithobiomorpha > Lithobiidae > Lithobius > Lithobius niger. The sequence goes on along the minus strand of JAHWFP010220631.1, from coordinate 1,685 downwards.
TTATTGCTGTACAACTGACATAGATGAAAGAGATGGCTGAAGTTTGAGCCGACGTAAGCATGTAAATTTGCGAGGTCATGAACATTACCTGACTTTTGAAGATTTAGTCCTCTTCTAGAACACATTTGTCACCGAGTTCACTGAAAATGACAAAAGTTTGTGGAGGTATGCTTACCGTTTACCATGACGGTCAGCGTCAATTCACGGTCTGGCTGTTGTCCATTGGAGCTATCAGCAAACTGAAAGGCTTACACATATGCATAAGCATAAGTGCATATGGACTTTTGGGAGCAATTAAACAAAACCAATTCTCACGCAAACTGCTACGCCAGAATCGAGGCAGCATGCAAATACGATCTTTAATGCCGATCTTTAATGCAAATACCCCTTAATGACAACATATACGTAAGGATAGCTGTTGCAATCCCCGGTCTTACATGCAAGCGTGTCCATACCACTTGAGGACAATCTCGTTGGATGTGACTTATCTTGTTACATCCCTTAAAATTTCGTCTTTCACCCAGTTATGCGGTATCAATCATCTATTCCTGGCCCCCTGAAAGTGGTACGTCTTGAGGCAGAAATGCGAAAAGTCCAGCATTCTGCTCAACCGATAGCCCATCAGAATGCGCCCGCTATACTTTCCACAGTAGCAGAAAGTAAAAACCCTAGAAGTATTTAGCTAAGTCACACCTGACCCCTGACCTAACCATGATGATTTAGCAGTAAGTACTGCCGTACTAATAACAGCATTACTCAAAGATTTGTCACCAGGGTTGGATACATGGACAGTTGCACCTTGTCATCCCTGAGTGGACTGTGCATGGTAACCATGGGTAACACGGGTGGCCTTGCAACCCCAACTAACTATGTTGGATTCACTTTAACAAGCTGAAACGTGTACTTTGAGACGTACAATCGCACATTGCTGGATGTCAACTGGATACGGGAGCACACATCCTGGGCTGGCACCCAGTGGTGGGCAGATGAAACTGCACAGGCGCTCTGAGGGGTACTGTGATTGCAAATTAAACTAATAAAGCTAAGATTATTCGGTTCAGTACTACTGTATATAATTTTCCATGTAACGAACAAAATCTGGTGACATGACACTGGGATTGTTATTCATCCACTACGCAAAGTGTAAACAAATGGACTGTGCTTTATACATCTTGTGTATTTGATTTTAGGATTACAAACTGTAGGAATTTTAGGCATTCGGGTAAGTCGCAGAAAATTCCTGTCGGCCGCAGAAAATAATAGCATTCAATAACTTTTTTTTTTGCACCGTAAATCATCTATTAAACACCGGTGGATAAATGCAGTGGCTTTTAAAAGTAATGGGGAAATAAATGTCACTTAAAAAGTTGTGAGCATGTTTTTAATGATAATAAAACAAAAACGTTAATTAAAAAAGAAACTAAAGGGATTGGTCATTGGAAAAAAATACCAACACTGGAGAATTCAGCTTGCAGAAAAATGACAGGGTTGCAAAGCTGCGTAGCAGAATGCTGAGAAACATTACAACACTGGTAACTACGTGCCAATACCGTAGTCATGTGAAATAAAATGTTCAAAAAAAAAAAGAAAAAAAAGTTCTTCAGTATACTTTTCTCATATCTTCTTTTACGCCCCTCGTCAATTTCAGAATCTTAAAACTTCCCAACCTTTAGATTATTTGTATC